>NNCF01127678.1:688473-699372 GCA_002313205.1 Laupala kohalensis
ACATGAGATGCACACTATCTTCTATTCTCCTTTAAAAATAACATTAAAATGACATATCTACAAACACACTCTTTGGATTCTCACCATTGGTAAACGAAAAAGTACGCGATGAGAGTAGAAATTTCACTGCATCTATACTAAACTTGACCGATAATGCGGATTAAACATATACTAATTACACTATGAATACAGTATATTTAAGAAAAATAAAATAGTTGGAACAGTTTTTGAATATTTTTCAAAAGTATACTTTAACCTTCAAATGAAGTAGCCTTTGCGTTCAAGTAAAGCGAAAGTTTAAATCACCTGCGCAAATTCTCTCTCTTTCTAGGTATTCCTGGTTGAAATTATTTCTTTCATCTACGACTATAAGAAGAAAGGTTTGAAATACCTTATCTGATCAGACGGCCTCGTGTTACTCTGTAGAGGGGGAATTTGAGTTTATGAAGGAGCTTAGTAAAATTGGACGATGCGATTGCTATTTTATTGCTACGAAAACTGTTAGTTTAAATTAATAGAGCAGATACCTTTTTCTTTAGTAAACATTGTTCTCCAAATGTATAATGTTGTAAATCTAGATGCTATATGAATAAATATTTATTGAAAATATGGTTTGGATATATATTAGACCCGTTTCCTACTCAATATTTTTATTAAAATAAAGTTTTAATACTTTGGGTATAATTACGAACTGGTGAATTTCTTTTTAGTATCATTGTTTTCTTTAAATATAAATTATTTGCTTTTAAATTCAATGTAAAAATTTTTTGCACATGTTTATTGAAATTTTGAAGAACTTTTCTAAATTCCTCGTAAAATATATCATTGAACACTTTCATTTACACATGAAGAAACTAAAATATCGAAACTTAAAGAGAACATGAATAGAAATTATTTTATAGAAACTTTGTCGTCTCGTCGGGAGATGAACTTTGTCGTAAACTGCCCTGCCACGTTGCCATGTATGTTGTAATGCTACGTGAAGAATGTCATTCATTGTCAAACCGACTAAAACACGCAGACTTGTGTGGCTATTTATTTGAAATAACAATATTGAAATAACAAAATTTTGAAATAACAATAGTAAGGACACGCGTAAATAAAAAATATTAAGTAAACTGGAGACTAGCTTCCAACGAAACAGTCTACAAGGGAATGGAGTCAGTAATGAGTACAATCAGGAAAATACACATCTCATTCCTTGGTCATTAATCAGAAGACCAGAAGACAAATCGTCAAGGAAATAATAAATCTTGTGGAACAGTAAGAGCAGTATTAGATGGATTACTGAAATCAAGGAGGATATGAGGAAACTACAAATTACAATAGAGGATTTAAAGAACCAAACAGACAAAATAACAAAACCAGAAACCAAGATCAACAAACTCACAATGGGAAGGGTGATTTTAGACCAAGGAAGAAAGTTAAGATTTGAGAGAATGAAGAACTAGTGTATAAAATTGACAAGAGTGGTCCAATTAAGGCCATCAAATATAAATAATAGTAATAATACAAATTTTAATTGGAAGTCTGGGCACAAGTTCCATTTTGCTGGACCCTGTAAAAGAAAAAAAGTTTGAAAAACATGTTTCAGAAGTTCAGGAAGTCTTTTCCCCTTTTGCATAGAAATAACTAATTTAACAATAACTCAGGCTAAAATATTAGAGCTTATTCAAATAAAAAGCGCACTAATAATGACCTAAAGTGTAACAAATGTATGTAAACCTCAAACAATTCTAGGTGCCACAACAACGCAGCACTCAAGCAACAAAAATGTTACAACATTTGCTGAGTGGAGTGATGAAAATTGTTTTAGAACTTCCCCTTGTATTATAAATGAGACATTATGTTAAACAATTAAGTAATAAAAAATTCACTATTTTCTTTTCCTTTTTTGCTAAATGCTCTGGAGAATGTCTCAACCAGTTGGCTTCTGTTTGGTCAATTTCCTTGTCAGAATTCATTTTTGTTGGTTCATTCATCCTTATACATTCTACAACAAAAAGAAACAGATATAAGGTAGATTATTATCAACTAATAGCAAGTTTATCTAGATTGTTTGTAATGAGTTGAAGGAAAAGAACGTAAGCGAGTTAATAAAACATAATCATTTTGCTTGAGATAACAGTATATTTTTCACACAAGAGTTTAATTGGACTTAAAGCCAAAAATTTCAATATTTTCAATCCTCAAATATCTACAATCTACTAAAAAGAATTAAGACCTTGAGTTGAAAAGTAGTAGTACTAAACTTTTCAGCAATACATCAATTCAATTAACACAATGAAACCTCATCCAAGATCATTGCAGATAAGCGCTAATTAGTTTAGAAATTACTTAAAGTAATTTGCAGTACTTACTACATATAAGTATGGTCAGAGTCATGGATCATCTAGACTAGCACCAAATTAAGTGAACAGAAGCAACTTCCTCTGTTAAAGCTGCCTTCAACGCCTGTTAACACACTTCATTGTCATTGCTTCCTCCTGCCTGTGTTCAAAAGGATACCTGTAAAAATTAAATGCAATCACACAATTAATCAACCTGTATTTTCCGATTCAAATCTTCTTCTTCTTTAGCTTCGTCTTATTAATCCCATGTTAGACGGGGTAGACGTAGATGGGGATGGAATGATGCCTCTTACTTGATTTGGCAGAGGAATTCCAGGGTACCGGATCCCCTTCTTGTAGCATCTCCCCGAGGCGAGTGATTAATGAATGATGATGGGTGAATGTTGTGGTGGAATGATAGGCAGGGGAAACAGGAATACCACCGCGAATTCTGCTTGGATCAGACAGGGTTTGACCCAGCGTCACCAGAGGTAGAAGGCGAGTACGCTAGGCTCTACGCCACGGGTCTATTTTCGGATTCAAATGCTGTTTGGAAATAATTTTCGACATGGTTTAAATGAAATTGCGTATCTAACCTATGACTAATAGATCTATACTACCACGCTGTAATAAAAGATTGACTTCTAAAATGGCTGTTACAAAGTTGTTACAAAGAAACACTAGTAGCATACATACCTTTTGTTCCATTGGCTTCGCAAGAAATTCACAACTTCCGGGTATCTTCCACAACCAGACACACGTGAACAGATGTTATTCATGTGATCTGTGCATGAGCACCGACGAGACGATAATTCAACACCAACCTTAGAAACAATTACTCTCTTTCTATCTAATGAATTGAAAATGTTAATTTACTATTTCAATATCTTATAATCGAATTATTTATAACAGAGCAAAAGAGATAAAACATAATATAAATAATTACAGACCTTTTTTCCATGAATAAAAATATCGAATAAATATTTAATTATACAAATTTATTAACCTTGCGTTGGTGACATGAATTGAACACAGATCGTCGCATTATGACGGAAGTTTAAAATGTTTAAACATAATTATTGGCTGGTTGTTTTGTTATATTAACTTTTATAGATATATTAACAACATAAAAAACTGTTATTTAATTTTAACCATAAATACTAAGAAATTGTATAACAAATGCGATATATATATATATATATATATATATNATAATCCAAATTACATAACATTTTCCTTAAATAAAAAACATTTCATCATTGGATAATCTGTATGGATTCTGTTGGGGGACATTTTCCGGGTGTACGGTGCTGGACGTCCACAGGTCGTCCATAGTACATCCGTGAAATCCACGGATGTGTTTGGGATGTAGCGGACATAAAATGGACGTCCAATGGATATCCGGTGCTGTCTGGGACATGCGGATAACCAATTTAGTAAGATTCTATTTGATCTAAAATGAAAACTCTGAATTAACTTCATATGAAGATGCGCTCACTTTAAGCGTCTCTCCACCATATCGCTGGGTAGTAGAGTGTAGGTCCAAACCCTGCTCGAACGAACTAGGAGAGGTTTTTTAGAAAGGGATTCCCTCACCTACTCTAGACAAATGTCGGTTCGTTACTATGAGTTCTTCCGCAGCACAGCTCTATCCACCCAAATTCCCTCATCCGAGTCATGGTTGGATGAAAGAACCTCACCATAGGACATGAAATAAATGAAATATGGGTAACTTGAAGACTATCTCATGCTTTAATACAGGAAGATAGTGCATTCAGGTGAAAGGAATAAATAATATATATTATAAATCTGCAGGTAAAGTAAAACAGAAAGAGAATATAGAAACATAAAATAAAACTCTACATGATGAATAACATTATGATGCAACGAGAAACCAATTTATACAAAAATTAAGTATTCTTATAACACAAATACAAAAATATACATACACGCATACAAATGTATAATTATTTCATTTCCCCCGTGTTTTATTTTCGTTTATCATACTCATATTTGTACTCTCGGGTCTTACTTCCATTAAATCACTCATTACACATTCATTATTTTTGCTCATACAAACTAAAACTAGGGGGTTACTTTAACGCAGTAAAAAAACAACGTAATTTAGGACACATTTTACTGGATACACTTCACTTCTCTGAACTATGTTAAGATATTCTCTGTCCCATCCGTCAGAAACAATTCACTTTATTCCTTTAACATTACAATAACATCATAGACCATTGGGAAACATTTAAATCTTCTTCTGCATATGATCTCCGCGACTAATGTAGTTCTTCGAGTCAGATGTATATCGATTCCCTCGCCATTTTTTAATATAGTTCACAAACTCACGAATATTTTCAGAGTATAAATTATATCTTGATTACTGTCCCTGATCAATTTTTCTGCACCTCTCTGCATACGATTTTTCTTTTCTAAGAATTATTTATACTATTCCGAACTTTTCTATAATGTATTAAGTATGGGATACATTTTTGCCCACTTCATGTCATGAAAAATTATAACTATTAAGTATTTACAGCCAAAACGTTTTCATTTTTAAAAATAATTTGGTGTATAATCAAAAACTGGTTGTGTTAATTATTTGTCTAAATCAAAAGCTTTACTTTTTGGGTTAAGTTTTATCATATTTGTACCGGTCCAATTCCGCAATTTGTTTAGATGACTACGTAACATAATTTTGTCTCTGTCTCTCTCACGTAATATTAAGATCCTCATTACTATCCCCGATTCAATTCCGAATTACGATTTTTGTAAGAAGATCACATGACACTAATCAAAACGCCCTGGAGATATCTTGAACTATTTCGTCAACTAACTCATATTCTGTAAAAGACTTAATAGCAATATAGCAAGTAAATTCACAAAGATTATTATCTAAAATAAAGTCGTGCAGAATGTAAAAACTAAAATTGTTCCTCGTACTTTGTAAGTAATTTGTAATGATATTCTTCGCATGTTAACATGCCACGGAATGAAATTGAAAACTCCATAATTGCTATTTATTGAACTATCACCCCTCTATCCATGATAGGAAACCAAGATAGCCTTCAAGCTGATAAATGTCAACGATCAATTATTCAATGTAATATATAGCTAGGTATAGAGCCATGACTTTCCCACCGAGTTTATACAAATCTATGTAATTTTTGTCGCGACCGATTGAGTTTAAATAAATAACTCTCTGGGAGTTTTGTTGTCACTTTGATTGATTTTCTGAACATTCAAAACATTCGTAGTTGCAGACCCTTGTTATTAAATTAATATTTTCAAATTTAAACTATTGAGGAACCATGTGGTACAGATATGGAAAAGGAATTAAAATAAGCCCGAGAATCTTGAAGAGAGTCACATTTTCTTTGTTCCTTTCTCAGATTTAAAAAATTGCAACAAATCTTATTTTGAAGAGCTTTCTAAAATTTATTTTTTTGTGTCACTTTTTATGCAATTAATAACTATTTATTTCAGGACCGTATATTTTGAGAGTTAAACCCTTTCTTTTGTTTATGAAATACCTTTATTATTTTAACATTAAAAAGCATAATATGTGTATTTGAAAACTATAGATCAGGATTGTTTTTTTTACTCTTCAGTACTGTACCTTTTCAATGCTGCATACACTTCAATGTTTTACCCCACGAAACTTCCATTACCATTGTATGACAAAGTATTCAATATTCAAGCTAAAATGATTAGGAAACGGTTAAAACTCACGAAAGACCGGAAGTCAACTGGACCAGATAATACACCTGTAGAAATTCTCAAATTAGGAGGAGAACCTATGATCCGTTATCTGACGCGATTATTTCAGGTTTCAATGAATAACAGCTCGGTTCCTAATGACTGGAAGAAAGCACTTGTAGTTCCAATATAAAAATCAGGCAACAAAACTAGTATAATAAATTATAGACTAGTGAGCTTAACTTCAGTAGTTTGCAAACAAATGGAACATTTAATTGTAGAATATGTGATTGACGAGTGGAATAAATTAGGGTGGTTGTACGAAGGGCAACATGGTTTTAGAAGAGGACGCTCATGTGAAAGTAAAATTATTACTTTTAGTCAGGAAATAGCAGATTATATCGATAACGGTCAAAGAATAGATGCGATAACAATAGATTTCTCTAAAGCCTTCGATTTAGTGCCATACGATCTTTTAATTAAAAAGCTTTCAGCCTCGGGAGTAAACAATTTAGTTTTAATGTGGATTCAGGACTATCTCCGTAACCGTTCTCAAAAGGTAAAAATAGAAAGTAAATTTTCAAGGGAGGGTAAAGTAACATCCGATGTTCCTCAGGGAAGCGTTATTAAACCGGTTTTGTTCTTAGCGTTTGTAAATTATATATATTTGAAAATTGATAGTAAGTTGCGCTTATTCGCTGATGACTGCATCATATATAGAAAAATTAAAGATTAGGATGACGTTTTTACTTTACAAAAGGATATAGACAATGTAAGCAATTGGGCAGAAGAAAATAAAATGAAAATTAACTCGGGAAAATGTAATGCTATGAGTTTTACAAAGCGAATTCACAGAGATCCACTTACATATAAAATCAAAAACGCTATGATTCCAGAAAAAGGATCATGTAAATATTTAGGAGTAATTCTGAGACAAGATTTAGGATGGTCTGAACTCGTCAGTTATATTGCGCGGAAACCCTGGAGATACTTCATTTTGTCATGCGTACTGTTAAAAAATGTAAATTTGAAACACGAAAACTTGCTTATATTTCTCTCGTCAGACCGATAGTGGAGTATGCGACCGCTTGTTGGGATCCTTATCGGAAGGGACAAATTCAGGACCTCGAACGAGTTCAAAAAAAGGCTCTAAAATTTATTAATCGAGAATCGAATTTAACAGATTGCATAGTTTTCGAATCGTTAGAAACTCGAAGGAAACGAGCTAGACTAGTAAATTTATACAAAGCTTATAAAAATGAACCCGCTTGGAAATATATATCAGAAAATTTGGAACATCATACTCGAATAAGTAGAAAAGACCATTTCTTGAAATTCAAAATTAGGAAACAAAAAAACAGACGTTGGCAAATTTTCATTTGTAAACAGAACAATTAGGGATTGGAATTCAATGTCTGCATCGGTTGCGGAGAGGATATCGGGCTCTTCCGTCTACTCACAAGGTTAGGCAAGTTCTGGAAGATAGTGTGTGGTAGTGTAGTTACAAAGCCAGTTGTTTAGAGATGATGGGTAGGATAGTGATGTGAAGTGAAGTGATGTAAGAAGGAGGGCAATAGGGGGGTCAGAAATGGAAAAGAGTAAACGTGTGAGTGAAGTGATGTGCATCTAAGTGATTCAAGTGTCTGGATCAGTTTCCTAAGTATAATTATTAAACATATTTTTTAGAGTTTGGTTCAGTCATGATTTAATTTAGTTTGAATACTTTAATTTAATTTTAAATTACTTTAAATAATTGAATTTAATTTTAAATTATTTTGAATAATTTAATTTAATTTTTAATTGCTGAATGTTATTTCAGAAGTACGCATTTATTATGACGCAAACTACAGGTTATTGGAAAATATTGTTTATAAGTCTTAAGTAATAAAATCACTTTGTATTCGAGAATTATTATTTGAATAGATGCCACCTCTAGGCAAGAGTCTAGAGTCTGTACAAAAATAAACCTCTACCCGAAGGAAAACCGGAGAAAAATTGGCCAACATGGAGCCACAGAATTAATGTACACCACCATGCCAAGTTTGAGTATACATAAAACTAAACATAATAATTTTGAAATTGTTATGAGTTATTTTGATAGTACTACAGAAATGGCGTGATAAAGACAAAACAAATTTAACATTTATTAAAATCAATAATTTTTTAAATATTGTTCTAGCACTGATGCAGTAGGTAGCTTATAACCGCGAATTTGAACAGATTCAATTTCATAATATCCATAGTAATATATAAATGCGTAACGCGATTACATGTCTGCCTGTTTGCTACCTGATCAAGATTAAACCACAAAACCGATCATGATGAAGTCAGGGAGATAGTTTACAAGTTTCTTAGTGGTATTTTCGGCAGGGAAAAGCTCGGTAAACAGAGGTTTTACCGATATGTCAGAAACCTTAGGGGAAGGAAAGAAGGAGTGCCTTTATTGAAATATTCGGAAAATAACAATTCAAAAGTATACAAACCTGAAGAGAAAGCGAATCTATTCAATAAATTCTTCGCATCAGTGTTTAGTGATAATTCTGAAGTCACAACAATAGAATGTAACTTAGAATATAATTCCTTTAGAGTCAAGGCGAGTCATATCAGAAAACGTCTAAGAAATAAAAAATCGGTAGGGTCAGGGTATACCTCAGATATTTTAAAGTTAGGAGGGGAAGCGATAGTATCATATCTAACTCGCACTTTTGAAATCTCAATTAATAATACTCAAATACCACAAGACTGGAAGAATGCAATCATAGTTCCGATACACAAATCAGGTAGTAAAACCTCAGTATCAAATTACAGACCTGTGAGCTTAACATCGGTTGTATGTAAGATAAAGGAACACTTAATAGCAAATTATTTAAGAGAAGAGTAGAATAAAACGGCTCTATTACGTGAAAAAACAACATGGTTTCCGACCGGGGAACTCGTGCGAAAGCTAAATAATATCGTTATGTCAGGACATCGCAGACACGTTAGACAAGGAACAGAGCATAGATGCAATCGTTATAGATTTTTCAAAAGCGTTTGATTTAGTACCTCGTAATCTATTAATTCAGAAAATATCAAATACTGGCATAGATAGAAGAGTAGTAGAGTGGATCCTTGAATTTCTACATAATCGGAATCATAGGGTTAGGGTTTCGGAAATATTTTCGGAAGAAGTAGACGTCACATCAGGGGTGGCACAAGGTAGCGTTCTCGGACCTTTACTATTTAAAGCATTTATCATCGACCTGCATGAGAAAATAAGTTCAAATATTAAATTATTCGCGGATGACGGTATAATTTACCGAACAATAAAAAATTCGGAAGATAGGATAAGATTGCAACGAGACCTTGATGAAATCCACAAATGGGTAATTATAAATCAAATGAAAATAAATTCAGAGAAGAGTATAACTATATGTTTCACTCGTACCCGCTTAAGGCAAAATTGGTCCTATAAAATCAGTTCATATCCAATACCGCAAGTAAATTCATGCAAATATTTGGGTATCATGGTTAAGAATATCTTAGAGTGGTCTGATCTGGTTAAAAGCGTTGCACAAAAAGCTTGGGAGTCTCTAAATTTCTTTAAACAAATTTTAAAGAGAGGCAGTAATCCGACAACAAAAGAGTTAGTATACACAACCCTTGTTAGGCCTCTACTGGAATATACATTGGCAGGATGGGATCCTTATAGAAAATATCAAATAGAAGACTTTTTAAAAATTAAGAAACAAGCGATTAAATTCATAAACATGGGTAATAATGCGAATAATTATATAAAAGTAGATCCTCTCCAAATTCGTAGAAAAAGAGCGCGACTGGGATGTTTATTCAGTACAATTAAAAACGAACCAGCTTGGCGAAATGTCAAAGAGCGTTTAGAAAAACCGACTAGATTGGGTTGACAAGATCACTTTTTCAAAATTCGTGAAAGAAAACTAAAAAACAGATGTAGGAAAATACTCGTTCCTCAATAGATCAATCAGGGACTGGAACAATTTGTCTGCGGTTGTCGTGGAAGCGCTATCGGGCTCAGCAACCCCTCTTAAATTCAAAAACGTTCTAAGAAAAGGGGAATAGACAAATTAAATGGATTAGGCAGGTTCGGGAAGAATGGATACGTTAGTGTAGATGGGACGGTAGTGGAGTAATAATGGATAGTGAAGTGAAGTGATACGAGGGAAACAAGTGATTTAGAAAAGATGGGAAGGGAAATGCGAAGTGTAGTGCACGAAAGGGGTAAATCGAGTGTTTGGGTCATCAATGAAATAAAATGTGCAATAAGTTTTTTAAAATCAATTATTTAGATGTTTCAGGGTAAAATGTTTTTCTTATATATTTAATACTTTAATATTAGTTGAATCATATAGTTTAATAACTTATTTACCAATTTTTTATTTCAGTTCTCTGTGATATGTATTTTTGTATTATATTTTCTTATATACTACCACCGGGTAAGATTTTATTTTTAAGATGTGTGAAAAAAGACAGAAATCGTTTTTGACAATCAATGTCGATAAAATCTGGTACAAAGAGAGTTTTATCTGTTTTCGCTGCCTAATATTTGTAGCAGTTTTAATTGTATTATGTTTGAGGAAAGAGGAAATCTGGAGTACATTTTTTGTGAAATGATATAGACACTGTTTTGTCAGTGATGCAATGAGACGATTTGCATGGATTTTTTTTTTTTTTTTTGGGGCTTTAGGGCTCGTCAACATCAAAGGTCATTAGAGCCCTTAAAACTTGTACAGGTAGGGAAAATGCAGTTACGCACTAGGGAGAGCCAACATGACTCTCCCCGCGTGTGGGACTCGCCGAAAGACTCAGCCATACCCACTAAAAACCCTCCTGCATTACAACTCAAAAC
>NNCF01127678.1:699505-741602 GCA_002313205.1 Laupala kohalensis
GGCCCCGTGTTCGCCAAACACATACTTACTAGATGTAAGTCCCCTGGGGGAAGAGGAAAATGAAAGATACCCTAGCCCTAATGGCGTCGGAATCGAAAAGAACAAGAGGTGACCAAGGGAGGTCAGAAAAGAGAAAGGAAGGAGCATGGCACAAGTAAGTGGAAGTAATGCCAGACTCAGCTCGGGGCCCCGTGTTCGCCAAACACGTACTTACTAGATGTAAGTCCCCTGGGGGGGATTTGCATGGAACCAAGCGAAGAGGTTAGATAAAAAATTTTGCGCGTTAGCGTATTTACATAGTAAATTAGTATCATCTGCAAAAAGAACCATTTGGCAATTTGATGTAGAGGTTGACATACAATAAAAAGAGGATGGAACCGAGAATTGAACCTTGCAGAACTCCGCAAGCAAGTGACACTTGGGTACTCTTTGCAATTCTGGGCAATTGATGTGCGACCAGTTTTTACATAATTTTATAATTAAATAAGTGAATTTCCTTTCACTGTCGGAAACAAGATAATAAACCTTGTCCAGCACATTGTTCAGGTTCCGTGAAGTTATGGGTCGTTTGATCTCACACACAGAATTACCGTGTCTGTTCTTCATCACGAATACCAAATCAGATTCCCCACAGTCCTCTCGTACCACCATTCAAGCTGTAAATTAGAGAACACTTTTTCTGCAAATACATGTAAGTCACACAGTGTACATATGTCGCAAAGTTAGTTACGTTACATTTGTCCTAGTTTGTAAAGAGGATCGAGGGAAAACCTTGCAATATTAAAAGGATTGAATATGATAAATTGGTGGTCGTTAATCTCTTGCTCATAGTTTTATTCCTGCTATAAAGCTTTTACGGCTGCATAGCAGCCTTCGTCAGTACCATACACTGAGTATGTAGGAAATTTTTTGGCAAGTACCACTATTCTAACATACTCAGTGTATGCTACTGACGAAGGCCGCAATGCAGCCGAAAAAGCTTTATAGCATAAAACTATGAGCAAGATATTAATGACCTTTAATTTATATGTTGCCAACACCCCACAACTACCAAGGGATTTAATATTTGTAACGAACGGTTAAGCAAGATGACCTTGAACTCCAACAAAAATATTACAATTCCACATGTTCACTCGTGGAAACGATATCACACACCAGTACTCTCTGCTCGCATATTTTAAAGTTCATCTCCAGAAGCTAGTAATATGAACGGTTTTACAAATAACCACCGGTGATGACGTACGTATTCATCTACTACTACCTTCACAACGCTCCTCTCATACCATTAAACCACGCAAAAACGATATTATTTGCTAGTATATTTTATAGTTAACGGTAATAACATGTTAATAGTATAGAAATAGTTATTAAGTATGCACAGTTTTAAGTACCTAAGAAAGGAATTACATACATAGTGACACTCGATCAAATGGGGAATTTCAAAAGACACAGTGATATGGATAATAAAAATTCCAAATTAAGATAATTATGAGATGCATTCACAATTTCCTAGTTAATGTAAGTAATTGCATACCTTTCTAGCATTTTTCTGGATCTTACGGAACATATTCATGTTGAGGTAAAATTGATCTCAGTGTATGGTATAATTCTTTCAAAATTACTCAAGTGTAATCTTCGTTTTTCTAGAAAATCTTATGATATCAACACGTACAAGAAATGGAGACAAAGTTTACCGGTAATGTAATGCTATATTCTTTGCAACTGAAGCCTATGGAATACCTATGAATCCCTACGCACTTCTATAATAAATGAGGAATATAATTTGATTCATGTCATCAAATCTACAGTACATCATTTGCATCTATATTGTTAAGGGATATCTATCTATCTATCTATCTATCTATCTATCTATCTATCTATCTATCTATCTATCTATCTATCTATGTATCTATCTATCTATGTATCTATCATCTATCTATCTATCATCTATCTATCTATCTATCTATCTATAAAATTGGTTTGAGTAAATGAAGTATCAATGAATAACTATTTTAATTATCTATTTCTATATAATTCATATTCGAGATAATAGAGTGCACAATAACATGCATTGTAATCCAAGGTAATTTATTTCATTTCACGTTTCGGAGATAAATGTTTTGTTTGCTGTTATTTCAAAATGGAATAACCGAAGAGGAAATAAATGTAGAAATGAAAAATAAACGTTTTAACACATTGAAAAATGTTATTTGAGAAATTAAATAAAAAAATAGACTAAAATTACTATACTTATCAAGAAGTGTTATTTACCAAACCATTAGTCGGGAATGAAATAATATATTCCAGTAAAATATATTTGACATAGAGTGTGTTGTGAATATCCATCTGAGCTGATCTAGTCTTAGAACCAGTCTAAAGCAGTTCGAGGAAAAGTTATCAGAGAAGACGTTTCATCTCATTACTTCAATTTACTCTACGAAATACCAACATTCCGCATGAATAGACCGTTTTCTTATAATCGTGCGTTACTTCACTACTAAGAACAGAGTGTAATATTCATGTTAATCACCAGTTACTTTTGATCCATTAAGTACTAACATTAAGTACTAGTAATCCATTTTACTAACGTATTGTGAGTCTATAAATCAGTTTCTCGTTGTTATTCGTTACCTGAAAGTGCATTACTGTATTCTAAAACCGAAAGACTCCACATACAATGACATAGAACACTGCACGTCGTGTCGGTTGGTTGTAGTAAGTATTGAATCAATTGTCTACTTACAGGGGACACCCATAATGGAGACGGTGGTGCCGGACTCCGCGCCAGTTTTGTCGTAACTTAGCGAATCATTGAACATGTCATGTAGTAACATTCTCAACCATGTATTTTCGACTAGTCACCACTGAACACCTTATTTAAAGGTGTTCGTTGAATTGCTTGCTTATTTTTTACGGCAAATAGCACACATATTTTTCCTAACGACTGCATTCATTTAAGCTCTGAACAATGCTATCACCTTTAATAGACATTGAGTAAGCGACCGCCGTGGAAGGTGCAATTGATATCATTCCTCAGTCAACCACGAATTGAATTAAACATGTTCATAACTTCACGG
Source organism: Laupala kohalensis (assembly GCA_002313205.1). Taxonomy (NCBI): domain Eukaryota; kingdom Metazoa; phylum Arthropoda; class Insecta; order Orthoptera; family Trigonidiidae; genus Laupala; species Laupala kohalensis. The sequence goes on from NNCF01127678.1 coordinate 702,583, forward strand.
CTACATTTCGTGCGGCACAGCTTTGAGATGGTCACAAGTGTCTATCACATAGCGCTCATTGTGAAATTTGGTAAGCTGAGAGAGTGGATGGAACCTTCAAGTCCCCACTCAGAATGGTCACACCACCTCAGAAACCTGACAATTTGGTGTCGTTCGAACAATAGCTCACTAAGAAGAATAATGAAGTAAAATGTGTTACGTGTATACTTCATTCAATCACATTCACTATGCATTTTCTTACCATAACTTTAATCTTTCAATTAAGTATACACGTATTATATTAGGTAATTTGATGCGCATTATTTGTGTCCATATGTATTTTCTTGTCTCTTTTCTTATTTGCTTTTGCTTACGTTAGTTATTAAGTTAGGTTCTAGTTTCTTCGATTTTTTTGATACTCAAAAAAGGTTTCGCAACAAGTAAGTGCTTAAAATAAGGCGTAAAAAAGGACATACATTTTAAATTATTGAACATTTCTTAATTGATTTATTTCATTTAAGCGAGACGCATTTATAACCATTACCACCACCGACTCTACGCTTCTGCATTATTAACCTGAGGACGACGGATAATCCACCGAAAGAACACTTACTCAATAAGAATGAAATCATGGAGATAGACTTTGAAATATTTAGAATTTAGCGGATCGATGTCGTTACAACTATAAGATAAGGGGGTTCCCCCAAAAAATTAGTCGTGAAACACTATTAGACGCTATTTCTGTATTTTCTCACACACGCACTGTTTGAATACGAACGTCCCAATCTTAGTATGGAAATGAGTGAAGGTAACGTACTTCTGATGTGGCCAATGCTGTCGATAGCCGCAGACCACAGTTTGTCTCCAATCCAAAGGGGTGAACCCATCGGCGTGAGAAGAGTGGAGTGAAGAACAATGTTCGGGAGGGTTGTCTTAACTCTTTTTAAAGCTATGACCGTGAATATATTTTAACGGCGTACTACGCTATATTTCATGAACCATCGTAATAATTATTTACAGCAAAAGTGGGGAGGGTCTGGAGAGAATGATGATTATTAATTTTCACTCATGTTGTCCTTTAAGGTAAGGGAAAATGGGTAACAGTGACTTAACGGGTAACATGAGATAAGTAAGTTAATTTTCTTCTTTTGAATGGAAGAGACGTTTTGTTACCGGGTTGTGAAATGTCTACGACGATCTTCGTCATATACATAAGAACAGAGTTTCAGCTTTTATACAATTGAGTTGTCTATGATCATCATTTATGCTCTCATTAGAGTATCCAAACTACATATTTCTATTCTATATATTTTGTGTATTTTATTATTTTGTAAATTGCATTACATTACTGACGCAGTATTTAAACATCAGAACACATTTACATGTTTTGTGAATTTTGTTTTATTATTGATTTTATGTACACTACGTATTAAAAAAAAGTTGTAAGCAGATTACTTTTAATCCTGGTTTTCAAAATAAATAAATAATAATTGTATTACCTCACAACTTCCGTGTGGAGTGTTAGCATCGTCAACGGTCAGGTGAAAATTGCGACAGACTGGGACGCTAATCCGGGACCTGCTGCTCTGGCCGCAAGTGTGCTGTCCACTGCACCACCCGCCTCGACTTCCAAGTCCGTACGCAACTTCCACCTNCTGTTCCGGTTAACCTGGGTCACATCTCCAATCAGGTGATAAGTTACCACACCCTGCTCCCATGCTGGTAGAGCAGAATAATAAGTTATGAACCATAGGTGGCAAGATATACATAGACAAGGATAAAACAGAGAGACAAACATCAAAGAAAGAGAGTGAGATCCGATAGAGACATACATACAACAAGACTTAACCTCAGGGAATGATCTTATGGCTGATATCCTAGACTGACAGTGTGATAAAAAATGAATAATTTGTTCAAAAATGTTTATGGACTGTCTGTAGTTGAATTGTAAATTGGCTACAAGTTTCTGAAGAAACAAAAAATCTGGGCCAACAAGAAGGCTGGCGAAGAATGGTTTTATGGATGATCACCGTCATTGCAATGCAGAGAACACGGGAATATTAAGACCATTTATTTCAATTAAACTACTAAATTATGAATCATAAATTAAACTATTGTTTGACTCTGATGAGCTTCTTTTCTTTGCCACCATTTCAAATTTTTTAATGAAAAATTATTAACTACAAAATATTAATTTGAAGTATTTTCTTAATCCTTCGTAAGGTTTTCCCAGATGCCCACGCATTTTTTAAAAATTTTCCCCAGTATTAGATAACTCTGAGACATGCTAATGTTACCACTCCATGTTCTTTTATATTAAAACGCACACATTGTGAAAAACCAATGAATTTTATACTTAATATGTTAGTTAGATCTTTATACTGTGGATATGTTTTGATATAGAAAGTGAATAATATTTTCATAAATGACTGCACAGTGTCCTACAAAAGTAACACAGTGTCCTACATAAGCACTGAATGTTTTGCTTAAATTAATTCTATCATCTAAAAAGTACGAAGGAGCAATTGATGTAAAAACAGATGTTTTCTCATCAGAAATGATTCTCATGCCACATACGATTGAAAACTTTCCTTCTCTCTACCATGCAAATAAAATTCAATCTGTTGGCAGTACTGTCGATTGATTATTATTCCCCGTTCCCCAATGAGTATTTACTCATGACTACACAATTTTCGTATTTTTCAAATTTAGTGCAATATTATAGGAAAATTCTCCACACAGAGTCACGTTATTCTTTTTGCATTCTGTTGTTAGTCTAAACAATGAAAAAACTTTAGGCTTTCAGCGCAATTTCAAAGATTTCTGTATGTTTTGTCTTTCTATTGGCAATGCATTACACGCATCATCGACTTTTTTCTGCTTACAAGGTCAACATTTGTCCTGCTTCTCAAATACAAATCCTCGGAATCTCAAACCCCAATCATGTTTTCTTCGCACCCATTCTTTCTCCTGGTATGTTTACAGAATAATTAAAATTGTCGTCTTTACGCTACTTAGTTTCCAGGTTTGCACTCCGAATCCAAAGCTTAGAATTCTTCTAATTTCTCCATTTTCATGTATATTTTTATACGTTTTGAACACGTGAAATTTTGAACACGTGAAAAACTGTTGTAAGTACATGCAGTAAAATTTCCAGAAATAGATAATTCAGTCTACCTTATGAGTAATGCAATGCGTTAAGACTTAGTTCCTATACCGCAATGCTTTAAAATATTCTCTGTTTTTCATAATTGTAGGAGCGTACACCAATAGCTTCATAATTGATAATTTTAGTAGCTTATCTTTTTTCGTTAAATTTGAGAAAATTTACGTAAAACAGATAAAGAAGTAACACTTCAATTATAAAATTGTTTATGGACATATTATGTGTGTGAAGAAAGAAACTATTTATTTTTCTGTGTTGTTCTGAAATACATATAAGAAATTGAGGTAGTGCTTCCATTAATAAACAAATCAATGAAATTTCCAGGTTTTGCCATGGTAACACATTTATTCGTTTCAAAATATGTTTTCGACGGAATAGCCATCATCATCTGTGAAGGACAGGAATTTCTGACAGAAAAATTTCATTAATTTTTCTGAAATACATGTACAAACGTAAACAAATAAAAATATCCTACACACCGGTTCTCAATATTGCATGACTTGCTTTAAGAAACAAGTGTATAAATGTGAATGCTTTTAATGCAATAAGTTATTTCTTAATTTTTCCATTTATTTATATACATTCATATCAATTTATTTTAATTTCCGTATCAAAGTTATTGTGGTCAATTGATACAATGATAGCTATAGTCACTATATTTTTATTCTTAACCAAGGAAAAGTATAATTCTTGTTAATAAAATGTATAAAGAAATTAGAAGTCTGGACATATGGAAGTATACAGAATTACAATCGCCACCACAGTAGACTGGCTATGGAGAACAGATCTGATGATATCTTTGGTTTGAGAGAAGATATTTTTTAAGCTACCCAGACACGGTCAATGTATAATGTAAATATCAATAATGGCATTCTTCTAATATAAAAAGGCTCCTCTTACCATCAATATTTTAGTCGTTTTTCAATGCAGACATTAGCTTCAGCGATAATGAATCTTGAAAAGGCACGACGAAAGAAAACAAACCTTAAAATTATACAGGATTTTGATTTATTTCTTTATTAATTGTGACTATATATTTATTCACATTTCCGTTGTTACCTGTAATAACATTTTGCTGTCAAAACGAGTCATTGATCTACTTGTCAGTGTTGATCTATTTTGCCACTTTCGTCAATTTTGTGCTTGGTGCTTGCGACTTATCATAAATTAATTAAGCGAGTAGAATACTTTCGACCGAATGGGTAAATGGCTCAAAATGACCTAACCTCATATCTCTAGTAAAAATGGTCATTGAGTAGCCATCTGTAAACGCCAAACGGCCGTATCAGTCAGATGGCCATTTAGACTAGAGATCTCATTATATTTTCGAAGTACGTGCTAAGGAATAATAATAATAAAATTCTGTAATAATATAATTATATGTCTTTCTTTCTCTTTTTCTTTCCTTTCCTTCCGATAATTCGTCACTTTTATTCTTTAAACGTCCTCAGTGTGTAACCGCGCTCGCAGGTTTGCCCAAGCAAGTCGCTCGCAGACATCAGAAACATATAAATGGAAGAAAACTAGTATAGTGTATCAACAAGAAATAACTCCGTGGTATTGCGAAGAGGAAAGTGCTCGAAATATGGTCTTGACAAGTACTGACCTCTAAAATTTGTCAATATCAACCACATACGTTGAACCACGCTATTGATGGAGCATCGTAGTTATTGAAGGAATATATTTATTTTGGGAACCGTCAAAACGGTGTTTCAATATATTTTAGACAATCCTTTAATATTCACCTTTACACCACCAGTATATTGACGGATTGCAAACTAGTATATTGGCCATATGAGGCTCTTAATATTTTGCATGAATTGAAAAGAAACGTTAAAAATTACCGTAATTTAAACATATTTTATATTTTGAATTTGCTGATGAGTGCTTACTTTGCTTTTGGTTTACAGTGAGCCAATACAAGTGGGATGATATTAATTTTTATTTGTTTTTACTTTCTCATTTACGTTTTAATAAGAACGGTAACGTGTTTATTGCATGGTGTAAGAGAGATAAAAAGTATCCAATGAACCATAGAATGGAGTGCTTTACGAAGAATATAGGACTCCCTCAGAAAAAAGAAATTTTCTGAATATGCGGTTATGAACGAGGTCAATCCCCTTACGTGGATTGAAGGTCTAGGTAGTTATTTGACTTCTCGATCGTTCTCCAATCAATTGAATATGCAGATGCTTGAGAAATACTGTCAAGCATTTGTGGTAAAATTTGGGTCTCCATATTTAAAAGGGCTGGTCTTTCGTACTTTTGTATTTCACTTTCTTGTCGTAATTTTCAGTATATGCGATATTTAGTGTTCACAATCTCATTCTTGTTACTAATCGCCATATGACTATTAAAAAATAGTTTAAGGTTAATATCCTAGGATATTAGCGACATTTTTCCATTTCTGCCGAGATGGGCTGAAATTAAGAGCCATTGTTTCACTGTACTTAGTTCTCTGAATATGATCAAGGGGAATGTTAATATGATTTTAAGCAATATGTGTTCGAACCACTTACGCAATATGTACACATCGATCGCACTTGATTACCGCGTAGACGTGACGGATAGGTGACATTCCTACCTGCATGATTATTCTACGCAACACGCCAATCTATAATGTTTCCGCAGCCTATTCTAAACTCTGACCTGATTCGTGTCGTATTCGTGATTAATTCGGAGAGAATACTACTTTTTACTCCTGAATCCGAAGGAATCGTCAAAATGTCACCAGTTGATATTCTCTAGTATTATCAACCTGCTCGTGAGACATCTTTCGCGGGGCATAGGTTATTAAAGGCTTTTATTGAATACTAGCTGAGTAGCCGCTGTTTTTCTCACGTGAATTTTGTAATATGTCTGCAACTTTATTCTTTCTCACTCTAGCGTTGTTATCCAGTGAGAAAGATATCCATTAATATTGGTGGTTTAATAATATTCGTGTGTATCAGGACGTCACTATCAGCTCAGCGTTGTCAAAAACTTTGAATTCGTCAAACATGTCATTTCACTACTTTTATATTCTTATTATGCAAATTGTTTTTTTCTCTTTTTTTTCTTCTCAAAATTGTGACTTGTGTGCAATGAATTTAAGTCAAAATTAAAGTCAGGTCCATTCTATTATGTTTATAATCTATACTATTTGTATTCTAAAGAGCAGACGTCAAACATTATCATAAAAAATAGTATTTATTGTTATTTACATAGAACGTCTTTGGTTTACAATTTTCTAGTTAGCTAAAATATGGGGAAAATGTAGAGGTATTTTCCAAAATTACAGAACTTTACCGCCACATTTTTCTTTGAACACTTGATGACCTACGGTAAAAATAATACTGTCAAAAATTGCAAGATAGGTATCCATGCCTCCATATGTACACTACTGATGACAAAAAAGGGCCCATTTATTTCGCACGCTCTGACCAGTTTTGGATCTGTAAAGTTTGCAACACCTCTCTCCTCCTGCTTCCCCTTCGAGTGGGGAAGTTTCGTTCGTAGGTCTATTTGAAACGGCTTCCATATTTGGAAGACATCGTGCGGCGGGTAAATCGTAACGAGATAAAATGTTTCATAACACCGCTATTAAAGAAATATTTTGTATTTTTTTATTATACACATTTTGGACTTCTATAACAAAAATATTCTGTATATTCTTGACTTCAATAAACTTTACCATTCTCTATATTTAAACGACATCTCGAGATTCGTTGTCTCGCAAGGTCTTCATAGGCAATGTAAACGATATTAGAGTTTCTGTAAAAAACGTTTGCGTAATACTGTGATAAAATATAGTTTTTAACAGAATTTGAATATAATTGCAAGATATCGTATGGAATTGGTATAATTCGAATCACAAATTACTTATAAATATTCCTATAATTTCTTATATTTATACAGTGAAGTAAAGAAATCAAATCTCATTGCCTACAAATGATGTGTATTGTCGAAAGTAATTTCACATAATTTGCGATTCTCTTAAGTTTTTCATATATGTGAAAAGGAATTAAATAAATATAGAAAACGTTTGTCTCAAATATGAACTAATAACACAAAAGTTTAATTCTCGAGTTATAAATAATATAAAACTACTTAAGGAACAAATAAATTACATCTTCTAGTGACATATTTATCCACGATATAACAATTTGGTAGTAATCGTGCAACCTAAAAAAATAATCAGAGATCAATAATATGAAAACCTCGTTTCAGATATGAATAAATAAAAAAATGAGAAATCCCTATAATTTATTCCAATCAAATTTAAATGTATTAACTCATATTAATACCATAGGTTCTTTTCTTTATCTTTCTTCCTATTTCTTTCTTTCATTCTCTTTCTTTCTTTCTTTTTCTTTCTTTTTCTTTCTTTCTCTTTCTTTCTCTTTCTTTTTTTCTCTTTCTTCCTCTTTCTTTATTTCTCTTTCTATCTCTTTCTTTTTCATTCTTTTTCTTTTTACCTTTATTCCTTTCATTCTTTTTCATAGCCGTGCATTACTGTTCTCAGCCAAGTACACTTTTGCTGGAGCAGGTAAATTGTCTGTTGAAAAATTCGATTAAATTACAATTAAAATTATTTTATTCGATTCCAGAACTTTGTAATGTTTGTAATAACAAAGTGAAATTATACTTTGAAATTAAATTGACGTCATTCTCAGAATTATTTTAATAATTCTGCATAATATCATTATTTAGTATACCTTGTTGAAATAAATTCTTTTAACTGCATTAACAAGTTACTTTTTACCGAACATGTAAGTTATGTCACTTAAAAACTTATACAAAGGAGGAATTTGTCCTCTTATCTGTCATGTAGCAAGCGTATGGACCGGTAAATTGCCGAATATGTCAGCAGTGATATTGTTACATTCAGCACAGCGCATTGGTCTCTTGAGATTTACAGGATGTTATAGAATAACAGCTACGGAAAGTACAGAGATAGTGTTGAAAATACGGTTTAAAAAAGTGGTTAGTGGGAGTCTCTGCGAACTACTTAATTTTCTGGCCTATGCGCCCATACGTAGAGGACGTTTGGTAGAAAGGCTCCTTTTCATATAGTAATAATATCTCTTTTGTTCATCAGTCATTCACTTGTAGATAGTTTCAGAAACGCAGATAAGTTTCGTTTTATTTCCCCGTTAGCATTTCTAAATGTTGACGAAAAGTCAACGTGTCATCCAATTAAACATCCAGGTATCTTTGCTCTATTCTTTTAATTGATTTTCCATCATATCTAACCTCTAGCTATGTACTGTCGCTCAAGCTTCTCTTATGCACTATAAATGTTGATTTTGAGGGGATTTATCCCTTAATTTATCCTTTTAATTTATCCCTTAAACGCGTTAGCGTACTCGCTCACCACCAAGTCATTCCGGGTTCATTTCCCGATGGGGTCAGAATAAAACAATAGCTTTTCACATTCATGTACTAGTTTATATAGCAATGAGTACTGAAAAGCGAACCCTCCTTCTATCCACTGCTCTTAGTATCAATAATTTTAACTATTACTAACTACCTCCACGTGGGCGATGTTGTTGGTAAGTCCAGTTAACCTTCCCACCTGCTAACAATAACTCTACCACCTACCTCTTGCCTCCTCCATGTAAATAAGTTTCAATAATATGCTACATTTCCCATTTACAATACTAATATAACAAACAAGATATCACGTGGAGGTACCTCACCAAGACGTCATCAGTGTCGGTATCGATGGATTGCCATAACCATTTAGCCCAGCCAATGAAGGTCCAAAAACGTCAATTTTGGGAAAAAATTGGCATAATGCTAATTTTTTCTCCACTGATTGACCACTCCCCAAGGATCATTTTCACAAAAGTCTCTAAGAATCGACCTGGAGCAATTCCCGCCCCCAGACCCCATCAAAGTTACAAAATGTAAAAATAAACGGAAATCTCATTACTTCTGTTACTAATGTTCGGATTGAGCTGAAATATTTCTTTCAATTTATTATTACATAGGTTATAATATTATCTTTTTTTGCGTTCTAACAAACAGTTTTCCAGCATTTATAGAAATTATGTGGAATAATTTTTTTTCACAACGACATCTTTTTTTGTGTGTGTGAAATATGCTATATATGTGAAATTGTATGGAAACGTCAAACGTATAACCCTTAGTATGGGATATACTCCCATCGAAACAACGATGCGTCTTTCTCTCGAATCATCACTCGTGTTATCTGCGCGTTCCAATATGCAACCCTCTGGCATTAGTAAGTGAGACGGGTTTCATCATATTCCGAATTATGGAGACATGACATTCTCAATTTTCTCGAAAATTACATTTCTCTTCACTTAAAGGGTGTCCCAGCGTGATGGGGACCGCACAGACAACAACCATCACGGAAGTGTCTTGATAGAACATAGGAGCTTTCCCAGCCCAAATTTCACTCTGATTCGTTTCAAAACATAGAAGTTACAGAGCGATGAAGTTACTGCGACGCTAATTTTGACGGGTAGTGTATGACTTTTATTGGACAGGACGTGAATTCAGAAATTTAGAACTGAAAAGTGTTGTTTTTATATGGACAAAACTTAAAGATCTACTAATTTTTAATAAATGTAAAGTTCAATAAACATCTGAGTAATACTTAACTTTAAAATTTTACTTAATTTTTGTTTTAGAATTGAAAATTTGATGTTAAAGCTTTGAATCGTATCATCTGAAATATTTTTATTCCTTGATAAAAATTCGCTTTTCTCGCATACAAAACAAATCCTTTCTGACATGGAGATTCATTTTATAACTCCTCTGAAGCTTTCAAAGTATAGAATCAAGCCCAATACGTCATTCCTTTTTGTTTAAACTAAAGATTGACTGTAACAACAGATTGTATATGTCTGTAAGTTACGTAAACATGCGGTTGTTCCGAGTATTGCCTTTGACATTGATTATTTGTACGTTCATGAGTTTCTCTAATACGCTTCGGTGTAACAAATGTGCTGTCATTTCATTAATGAGATCCACCAGTTTGTAACCGATTATTGAGGGTGAAATTTGTATAGTGGACACTTCGGAGAAGAAAACAATGTCATAAAGAGTCTGACAAATTTTATTCTGAAAGTAATTACCCATAAATAATTCAAGTGAAACTAAATGTAGAATATTCCTCGTCTTTTACGTATTTAGTGTCTTGTGTCAATATTTTGAGTATAGTTTTGCAGAAAAATATCATAGGTAAAAAATTTTCTATATCAAATGTCTCAACGTTTCAATAAAAAAGTAAGATTTCTATTATGCAAAAGTTGATACTATCAACTATGTTCAGTTCTCCATTAGTTAATAAAATGTAATCTAATTGCTGTGATAATTTTCGAACTTAGTTCGTGTCGAGGTTATTAATGCTTATTCATTTATTTATTCCTTATTTTGATTCACTTTTTTAAATTTTGGAAATGGTGTTGAGTTGTAGAAGGCGAACAGGTGGTGTACTGATTAACACCCCTGCAATCAAACCAGGATTCTCGGGTTCGATTCCCGGTTCTTCACCATTCTCACATGGCTGAAAATGATCACATTATTAATGTTTTATCCTTTTAAGTGCCACTTTCCCCTTTTTACTTTAAATCTTCCTCACATTTTTTTCAAAATTAAAAAAACAAAATTTTAAAAAATCCTAATTTCTTCTTCTTCGCGAATGGGTCACTTAGGACCACGCGGAATCAACACTTTCTAACCTTCCTTTTGGCCCAGTATTCCTTGATGTGCAATGAGAGGAAGTGTTTCCGTTGTGCTGACCATGTAGTTTGGGTGGTCCTTCTCTCTTCTTCCCCGAAACCCCGCGTATGAGTGATTTTTCTGATTTCATTTCGATTTTGTAAGTTTGGTGATTCTAATTCTTTTAGGTCCTTTTCTGTCTGTTTGTACCAATTTGGTCTAGTAGCCTTGTTCTTTAAGAATGTTTGTATTTTTTACGTTAGTCTGTTCGGATCCATTCTTTCTAAGTTTCCCATGAACTGAAATTCCTCATTTATAATTGTTGTAAAAACAATTTATCAAAATCCATTTATTGATTCTTCATTATATTACATTACACATTTTATTGTTCTTATTATATTCAATTTTGTTAACAAAAAATCTTTTAATTTAAAAAAAATCACAACCAAGTGTAGGTATCTACCAAACATCGANAAAAAAAAATCACAACCAAGTGTAGGTATCTACCAAACATCGACTCTAACGTGCCTATGTGATTAAGAAATTGATGTTTTCTTTAGGGGTAAAAACTCGTACAGATTTTTTATTTTTCGCATGGCATAGTGTGACATAAATGAAATGAAGATTATGCACATCGTTGAATCTGTAGCTACTCGGTGAGTCAATTCTTTATAGAGTACTAGCAGAACTACCCGGCGTTGCCCGGAGTTTGAAAATAAACTTAAAATATTAATTACTAGACATTCAAAATTTAAAACACTTCCCAAATAAAACAGAAAAAAAATATTTGCATTGTTAAATATACATACAAAGCCAATATTACACCAGCGTCCAAAGAAAAAATTGGTAATGAGAATTGATAATTTTTACCAATGGGTATTAAAACACCCGTCAACAGATCTGGACTGTTTAATTCACTTTGCCCATCGTTCTTACATAATATTCTAAATTCACATGTTTTCATATTTCTCTACTTTCGAGGTAAATTTTCACTTTTGCTAATTTCAAAACTTAATTACCACTAAGAAAATATACAAAAATACCCACAGTTTCTAGCATTGTTTGCTAACATATATGTAATTACGAAATATTTTTATATCCGGGCAGATGGAAATTCGATGCTAGTATAGCAATGGCAGGTTGTTAGCACACGTATATATATACGCGAATTTTCGTTGATCTCCGTTGACCGATTTCACTATTTTATGTTTTTCTCGTTTGATTTGAATTTCAGTTATTATTAGAAGATAGATTTTAATGTAATGATGATTTCCCTGCTCATTGATATTTCCAATTTTCCTTACATTACTGACAATCATAGTTTTTATACCTCTATTTGAGGTTAAATCATGATTTTTCTCTAGAAGAGCATACATTTTTATCACATTTTTTCCAGTCACAATTCGATTTCCTATTGATCAACCATGAGCAAATGAGATCGTAGCTGATTTGGGCTGTGAACCGACGCTTCCGACGTACATCGGCGGTGAGGTCGAGTGAATGTGAGAGGTTAGATTTGATTGTTATTTAGCTGTAGTAGACTGTACAAGTCAGTGAAATTTGTAACATTTTACTTGTTAATAGTGAAGAGAATAACATTACCATAACGTATTGATTTGTGTCTGAATTGTTTACAAGATGTGCTGTGTTGGAAATAGTGTGTAAAATCACTTAGTCATATTAGGATTCCAGCTTATTTTATAAGCTGTAAGTGGCTTCTATACGAGGGGAAACAACAACATTCGGAACGAGATACATCATGCTGTTTCTAAATAATGAAGTTAATGATTTGTTTCAAAACTAGACAAGGATCAATAACGATCATAGTCATCAACTTACTATTTTCAAAATATGATACAACAAGCTTTTAACCAGAATAAAAACTCTTTTACAATGATTTATAGGTAAAAGAAAAGTAAGAACTCTGATACTTTTGGTAAACACTTGTCTATATCACATTACGTTTACAAAGAAAAAGTATTTCTATTCTTTATAGACAGAGGGCTAATTTAGTGTCTTCTGTTTCCTGATTTTGTCAAAGGTGTTGTGTTTTGATTCGAGACAACTCAAATATAAATAGTAATACTTATATGTATTAGGTTGCCATAATCTATCTCTGGATTTATATTTACAGACTGTATTGTGTAACTACTATGTCATACGTGATAATATTTCATTCAGAATTTATTGTGAGAGATCATTTGAAGATGTAATTCTGCCCCCCACCCCAAAAAAAAAACAGTTTGGTGTATGGATTTCCTTTTCACAGACTTATTTATTTGGAGCGAAAATGACAGTAGTTTCATTGAAATAGTTATTGGATAAAGTAATTTATGTGTGTGTTCCTAGATCTCTTCTACTGCATGAAATATAAATTAATAAAATAAGCCTAATCACATAGTTCAACATGTATTACATTCAGTATATGGAATTTTTAATGTGTAAGTTGTGTTTGCGTTGATGGTAACAGTGGAGTGTATATGTTTGTGATTCACTTTGTGACATTGTTATATTGGATAGCTATTTATTAATATTACAGAGAAATAACAAAATTGATACTGTGAAGAAGTTTTGAAATAAAAGCCATAACGTGATATTTCTCAAAGCATCAATACTTTTGTTGCGTAGTGTGGAGATGTGGTCGAGTTCACAACCAAATCTCCGCTTCCACAAGATAAATAAAACGTATAGGTTTTCAACTTTTGCCTTGTAGCAATTTATTAAATACAGAGACCTGCCTTGGTAGGGCAACTAGAAAACGTTTGAAATGAAGACACCGTATGACAATACGGAAACCTGAACGTCGTCTAGGCTTGCAGTTTGGACGTCTGTAGCGGCGATCCGTGTAGTTTGACCCTCAGAGGCTCGTGGCGTCGGAGATGACGATCCGCTGGGCTCGCGTTCGTATGAAGAGGAGCGCTTCTCGTGAGGAATCTAGCAGTGGTGTCTTGCGGTTTTCAAGTTCAAGTGGCGCGCCGCTCCGGGAGTGAAGATTCTCGTAGCTGGCGCTGAAGTTCTTCGCGCCGGCGAAGTCTTGATAAGTTTAGCTTGTCGCAGTATTTTAATAGGCGTGTTCCAAGTCGTGGACGCACGTATTTAGTAAAGCTTGATGCTTTAAGAATCTCGGAACTGAGAGTAGGCGAAGTTCGTCGAGATTAGAAATTTCGGCATATAAGAGCGCACCGAGCACGTCTGGCTAGCATGACCTGAGCTGCTGGAATACTTGTTATTCGTCGCCAAGGGTGGTTCATTAAAGTGAAGATAGATGAAGATCTAAGTCATATTAGACTTAATTTGCTCCGAAGGGAGTAGTCTGTGAGGGTGCCGTCATAGGGTGGTTATTTGTTTACTAGTGCTCATGTACACTTTACTCATCAGGAATTATGCATGGAATTTATTTACGTCGAACGATACGTTCGTTTTCTATTCCTTGTCCAGGCCTTGGGATGTGTTGGCCTTGGAACGCTGTGCTTTGGAACTCTTGTATACAGAGGGGCCATGCCGTGGGAGTGCGATGCATAAACAGTAAACAAACATGGCGAGAGCTTCTGATATGTGTTGAATAACGGCATGCATTTTGTGATGCTGTAGTAAGCTATATTCGTAGGAAACTGTGTTCCTGAATCATCAACTACTAAGTGCGTGCGAGCTGGTTGATGGGGCATGAGCATTTTACGGGGGAAGAAGTTGAGTGCAGAAGATGTGTATTGTAGGAAGGACACATTTCTTTCTACACTTTGAATTCTTTGTATCTCAAAAATCTTAAAAAGTGTCTTCAACGTGGTGGGTACGTGAAATGAAAACTTTAGAATATTCGTTTTAATAAATAATTAAATAATTCACAAATGTGTATGACAAATTATTATTTATTTAATTAAACATCGTCTTAACAAATTTACGAACATCCTATTTATGTATTTACAATAAATTATTCATTTTTATTTCCAGCACAACACAATTTTTGCTTGCATAACTAAAACAAAAATATACAAGTTCTTCATTATTTTGTATTTTAACCGACATTGTATCTGTTCATAGAAATTTGCATTGAGTATAAAAAGTGTAATAAATTTTTGTCAAGTGAACTCATTCAATGATTCATTAGAAATATTGAAGAAAATTTCGAGCCAACGAAATTCGCAATTAGCGAAATTCATTAGTGGATCTGATATCTTCAGATTCATCAAATATACAAGTTTCAATTGCAAGAGTCAATAGTTACATGTGATAGATACCATCCATCATTAGTTGCTAACATAACTCCTGTAGAAAGTCGCAGGAACATTGATTACTATGGTTGTGTATATGATTTTAACTCCGCTGATTATGTGAGTATTGTAACGTATTTGAATGATCTGTTTCCAACAATTGATTTTAACGACTTATCGTTGGATGACTGTATATCGTGTTTGCATTCTTAATTATACTACTGTCTCAATCTGTGTATACCAAAACAAACTGTATAATTCCACTTTTCCACAGTGGTATAGTATGGAGCTAAAGAATTTGATTTTTAAAGAAAAAAGTACTCAAAATCTATAGAGAAACAAATTTCGATGAACACTATCAACGTTTTGCTTATGTGAGATGTATGTGTAGAGAAATTTTTAGACGAGATTTCAAAATCTATAACCTTCATAGTGAGAATCTAATTACATATAATTTGAAATATTTCTAGACATATATCAACAACAGCAGATGCGAAAAAGGTCTTCCCAATGTCATGACTCTGAATTCTAAAGAAAGGTTTACAAAATATTCGGATATTGTCAATGTTTTTGCTGATTGTTTAAGATATTTTTATAAGCATCCTATTCACTCCATACGACACAGTCTTAGCAGTATATGTTTAACCCTTAACACAATGAATAGCATTGAAATTTTGGCTACTGATAATTTTGAGGCAATTGATAATCTTGTCATTAACAAAAACATGGGACCGGATGAAATACCTCATATAATTATAAAATCGTGTAAATATATTTTATTTATATCTTGAAAATTATATTCGATAAATCATTGGAAAGTGGAAGTTATCCATCTATATGGTAAATTGTTTACATCACACCTATTCACAAATCAGGTAATAAAAATGAAATATCTAATTATAGACCCATTTCTATAATGAATACCATACCAAAACTATTTGAATCAATTATGATACAAAAATTAAAACCACATTTATCAAGTAACCAACATGGTTGTATTGGTGGGAGAAATATTGAAACCAACCTGAGTTATTATGCGCAGTACATTTTAGATGAAATGAACGAGAGAGTTCAGGTTGATAGCATCAGTACAGATTTCTCTACAGCATTTGATTCTGCCAATAATAATATCCTGTTAAATAAATTGAAACTTTTTGGGATCACATGGTCTTTTTTAATATGGTTCAAAAATTACTTACACGATAGAACACAACACGTTAAATATAAAAATTTTATTTAAGAGAAAATTGATGTCTTATCCCTGATATCTCAGGAGTTTCATTTAGGCCCAATTTTCTTTATTGTATTTGTTAATAATATTACCTCGAACCTTACAGATGTAAACTTTTTATTATTTGCAGATCTCAACATTTTTAAAAGCAAGACTCAATCAGATAGTGCTGGTTTGCAAGTATCACAATCAAGCCTTACATAAATGGTGCATCGATAATGACATGAAATTAAACATACAAAAATGTAAATTCATTACCTTCTCTCGAGCTAAAAGTATAACTAATAATATTTACTTTACAAATATTGTTGAAACTGAGAAAGTGGAACATATTAAGGATCTTGTTATTATCTTTCATCAAAAGATGAGTTTTGTTATCCATATAAATAAATGTATTAACAAATCTCAAATAATTGGCTTCATCATAAAGCAATGTAAG
Source organism: Laupala kohalensis (assembly GCA_002313205.1). NCBI lineage: Eukaryota > Metazoa > Arthropoda > Insecta > Orthoptera > Trigonidiidae > Laupala > Laupala kohalensis. The sequence goes on from NNCF01127678.1 coordinate 719,280, forward strand.
TATTTTAAATCTCCCCTCACATTTATTAGACTATTACTAGCTGGTAACCCGGCGTTGCTCGGGAGTTTTCTTAGGCTAATCTTCTTTTACTTAGGAAAAAATAAAAATCTATCCATGTTATAATATCAAAATATTTTTACTTGCTGGTTTTTGAAAACATGTTGAGCATCTTAATTTTTCACATTCATAATCATACTAATTTAATACAAAAGTTTACTGCATACTCTATACCATCTCGCGGGAGCCGCGCCGATGGAATTTTTGCTTCCGATGCATGACGCGACTGCACCATTTAATTCATCCTTGTAAAATCTAAACTATTCATTGAAATTTTACGATTTAAAGGTGGTTTTTATCTTTGTTAAATGCACAAAGCAAATAATTCATTAAATTTGATGATGATTGATTTTTTCCTTCCTAAATTATTCTCTTAAATTTACAAATTTTAGCACTCCTTCTTTTAATAACGTTTTTTCAATAACGTGGGGGAACTTTTGTAAAAAGACATATGCTGTCGCGAACTTTTTTGTAGAACTTTTTGAGACGAACAAGGTTGCCATTCATAGTTATCACCTATCTCTAACCGTTTAGGCGGCGTAAGCGAGTATACCTCTCTTTTTCTACGATTTCATCGACATTTATGATCAAAATAATTTTCTCTTTCTTTTCTCGCATTTTTAAAATAAAAATTAGCCTATGTTCATTCTAGGCATATTAACTATTATCCTCGCCAACTTTCATCACGATCGGTTCAGAGGTTTAATCGCGATTAAGTAACAAACAAACAAACAAACAATCAGAGTCTTTGGCGTTACGCATTTATATATTAGTATGGAAATCTTAGTATTGTGAAACCAAATTTCATGTTTTGTTTTGTAGTATGGTCACCATACGCAAAAGAATATAATAGGAGAATTGAAAGCGCACAACACAAGTTGTTTAGACTTATCACATCTAGATTTCACTACCGGGATCCTTATGTCGATCACAACTATGCTGAAATTTTTGAAAGTTCTTAATATACCATCCCTTCAATCTCACCCCTTATCGCTTGATTTGAAATTTATTTTTGAGTTATGTAATAACACTATAGACAGCTAGCTTTTATTGAATCAATTAAGTTTTACAGTTTCACCAGAGACAGCAAGGTTAAAACAAACGTTCACTTTGAAACAATACAAAACCAACTACTAGTACTACTGTAAACTAGTCAAAGATATTGATATAGATTTATATAATTCTACTTTTTGTGGCATTGTAAACATCATTAATGATTTAATTTTGATATACGAATAATGACGACTTTATTGAAAGCTAGTGTTACCAAGTGAGTAATAGAACGGAGTGTGCATACTTAAGCATTTTCTTAGAGAGTTAACATTTTTCTAAAAGTTGAAGAAATTGAATGTAAATGTAAATTAATTTAGCAAAAAAATGTATATCACTTTTCTCCTAATTTATTATATTATTAATTAAATATGTATTGACATACTTATTAAAACGTATTATTTAACTTAAACGATAATCAGTTTTATTTACACATTTAGAACCATATTTTAGGAGTATTGAGCTACAGAAAAAAAAACTCTCTACTTTTATATAAGGTAGTCAGTGTATATAACGTTAAAAAATTGGCATTTTATGGTTTAATATTAATTTATGTCATTTGTTATAATGGTTTTGTTTGTTTTCTTTCTTAATTTTACATTTAAGCTTAAAATCCGGACAGTATGCAGCAATAAGTTATGTTAAGATTTATATCAAATGTTTTTCTATACAAACACCCAATAAAAACAATGCAATTTAAAAAATGATTATTTAGGCTGCTTTTCAGGTAATTTCAATAGTTCTTGCATAAATTATAATATATTTATTATAATTTATAATCTATGAAACCAATGTGTATCAATTCGTTCTATATTATTAGTCTATAGAAAATAAATTTAAGAAATACTTGCATAGAGAAAAGTAAGAATACCCATTCATTTTTTAAATATTTTTATGCAGCGTGTTTTTAAGAAATATAGTTAGTACATTGTATAAAGTTGGTAGTGGCCTGGAAATGAGTCTAAAATATTTGTGTTGGTCTCCGAATATTAATTTCCTACACTTTTCGCGATGCAAATATTTTAAACACTTGTCCATCTTTTATATTCATGGATTTAATTGATAGTGAATAACAGAACATGGCTATCAGTAAGCCATCAATATTATGAGAATGATAATACAAAAAAAAAACGACCCTGATAAAGTGAAAAAATATATTTTATAGTTCTAATGATTGAGGTGTGAAATAACATTTTTATCTTTATTTGATTTTCTCACTGGAACGTTCCAATAAAACATTCCAAAGACAATCGTTCCAGAGAAAAGTCACAGTCTGTTATACTTGTCTTTCTATCTCCTTTTATCTTTCACGTCCACAATTGCGTGTGAGACTATACTCACGCAAAGGAACCTGCAAACGCATTACAAAAAGAAATAAACGAACATTACTCATCCACCGCCAAAGGGCACATTTTCCGTGTCCTCTGTTACAATGGGTGACTGTGGTTCTCTCGACCAGGCCTAAGTTATGTCCAGGTGCTTGACCGTCTTATCGCCGTTTTATTACCTCACGATACAGCGCCTAGCGTACGTAGTGACCGTGGCAATGTTGAAAGCGCTGGCGGAAAGGTACACGTACGGCCATACAAGTAAAAGCAGAAGAGAGACGGGGATGCGATGATGATAGCGCCACTGTTGTGGTTGAGAAGAGTGTAGCAAAATGTGGCAATACAAGTCTCTAAAGATGGTGGCGCAGGGAGGGATATATTTACCTTGCTAGTAAGAAGGACCTGACGACTGTTTTTGAATGTTCTGAATTTTTTGTTCCAAAAATGAAATAATCTATCAACTCGGCTAATAAAATATCAACCTTGCTTAATATTTGAATAAAACCATTTTGAAGTTTGCGGGCTCCCATGGATAATTCTCTGGTGGGGTGATTTGTGTAAATTTTTATATAAATTCTAATGGAATCGATATAAAAAAACAATCGCACGTGTTGCAAATGTAATATGAAAAAGAACATTACCAAATTATACCCTTATTTTTGGACAATAAAGAAAGTTATCCAATAAAAAATATCACACTAGAGAATTCAAACCAATGGTACTAATTTTTATAGTCGTATACATTAAACTATAAAACAATTAAATTTAAACCTTGAGATTAATTATTCGTAGTTTTTAATACGCCGCAATACATGAATTACTGTTATAATGTCTACGCTTAATATGAACAGAATTAACATAATTTAATTGTGGGAGGTAGTTAATAATGGTATCAGAGTTGCCATGATAATATAGCTGGTGCAAAAAATAAAACTTTAAATCAGAAATCAGAATCACAACTCGGAGAAAGAAAAGCGCATGTAGAAAGAAATGCAGAAGAGGGACCCCTAGCGGAAAGTACAGGTAAAGTTCGTGGTACAACGGCTATAATTAATCTATTTATGTGCGCTTTGTGTGTATTATAGTTTGTGTGAGTTCTGTGTTATCTAAAAATAAGCTTGTATATGTACATCTGCATCATGGGAGAAAACACATTTTCGAACAGCATTTTCCGGTGTGTCAATCAGTGGAAGTGCTCACGAATTACCAGATGTTGTTATTTTATGTTCTATTACTAGTAGTAAAATGGATCTATATCCAACAAGTGAAATTGTGTGAAATAATCGAGACCAGCATTTACAATAATTTTGTTTTATTTATAGACATACGACATTTTTGCAAAAGGGATACGTTTTTGCAAACTATTTTTCAAACGTGGTATGATTTTCCAGCTGTACTAATGATACATTAACATTAATGGCCATATACTGTTTGAAAAAGATATATACATGGAACCAAACAGATCATATGGAGTAATAGAAAATAACATTTCAGAGAAAAAGAACCTCGAACTGCATAATAATAAATTAGGAAAGAAGAGAATCTGCAATAGATACAAATCAAGCCAAACTTCTAAAACAATGGAAGTAACCGTACAATTCCAATTTTGGTCACATAATTTTTAAAACAATTAAATTTAGTTTCACTTTCTAATAATTTCTCCTTGGTTTTTTTTCAACAAAAATGTCTATGTCTGTATTCTTCAAGAAAGGTTTGATCGCTGCTCTCTATAAAAATCACATTTTATATACAATACAATAGATTTATGTACAAAAATACATGACTTTCATCTTCTTCACCCCTGCCACACAAACTATTCGCATCTACATTCTTCCAGATGTACCGTACATATATGTTGAAATTTCCATATCCAGTAAGAAAGTCCATTAGTGTCTTGCTAGGTTTGAGGCATTTTTCATTCTTCTCTTTGAAGATAACTTGAGGAATGTATTCATAAGTTAACCTTATTTTACTCAACTCATCCCATCGAATTTGCCACCTTTTAGTCATTCTTGTGTTATTTTTCTTATTCAGAATGTATCTTCTTTGTTTACCTTCTCTCCATTGAGTGTTATTTGTCCACTTTATTTCAGTCTCTTTCAAAATTCAGTCTTGGAACTGATAAATCCGGGACATATTCCTAACAACATTTCTGAGGCATTAGTATATATTGTTTTATATTGTTACTACGGATGTGGCATTTGTAACATTCATAGATTGCTAAATTCACTATTCCAAATTAATTCTAAATTCTTTATATCTAAGATTTTGTTATTTTCTATATTTGTTTACTTAACTGCCGTGTCCCATTGAATCATGATTTACTTCGTATTCTGAGTAAACCCTGAGGATGCCCCGCTGCCGTTCCAGCCCACAACTCTCTTTGCATTGCCCCTGCATTTCCTTTGAGAAACTGCTGCACTGTCGCAGGACACCCCACCACTTCTTGATTATTGCAACATCCTTGGTCATCTAACGCTTAATCAGAGAGTATAAACGACGCGTCTTCAGAAGCCTCCCCCCAGTTGTCTTCCAGATTTTGCCCTGACAATGTCACTGCGCTACTCCGGGTCTTGATCTCGTGTTGATGATAGACTGCTGAGCTCGGTTGTGTATTGAGCCAAATACTCGTATTGTTGAGCCAAAGATAAAGGCTCGTATTCCTAGCTTCACCCCTTCTGGCCTTATGTTAATTTACTATGCTATCGATACTATGTAATCGATGGATTTACCACCGACTCCTATAACATTTCCATGAGCTCTTTCAATTGTTAAGTTTGTTGCCTGAGAGTAATTCAACTTTGACACATCCCAGCAGGATCATTGGTCCTAACAGTTCTATCAACCAATTGTCTTATCCTCCCTCTCGTAGATCGATCTTCCATGGATCCGCGAGAATATAATCCTCTCAGTATCAATGAAGCCAGTCGTTGTAATTACTGTAACTTTTGTTCATAATTTTTGTACACCACTATGTGGCCCCATACATCACATCCTTCCTACTTATTTCCTGCCGCCGTATTGGTCCTTAACACAGCTTTACCAGGTTTTTATTCCGAACATTGAATTTAGTCTACCTAACTCGCATTAAACCGTAGTAAATCCTTTTAACTTTAGTCAATACGTCATTCAGATAGTATCCAAGCAATAACTTTTCATCAATCCATATCCCTTAGTTCTCCATTTCGTCTGCAAGTTAATGATAAATACATTTATACTACCATATTAAGCAGCAATTTATATTAACACGCGTCACAAGTAATCATGAATCATTAAAAACACACAAAACACCTGTCCTTTTTGCTGCATCAGTCTTCTATTCCTATCCCTACAAACAACACAAGATCATCAGTATAAGTCACAAATTTTATCTTCTTCTAATGTATTTCTTTAGGACCGTGTCTATTAGTAAATTCGACAATATCGAGCAGTTACTGCAAGTTTTTAACAGCATTTAAAGTCTATCACTCTTTTGTAAAGCGTAGATCGATAAAAGATATAGTCATAAAAGATAAGACATACATATATTTCTTCCGTATACTCCTACACGTGGAGAAGATATGCGATAACTTTCGGTCAGATGAAAATGGGGACGAGACGGGAATCGAACCCGGGACCGCTGCTTTCATTGCAGATGTGTTAACCACTACAATCCCCGTTCGCCTTCCACAACTGTACACCATTTGGTGCAGAAGTCTGGGTGGAATGGTGTACATTTGTGGAAGGCGAACGGTTGGTGTAGTGATTAACACCCCTGCGATCTAAGCAGGCGCCTCGGGTTCGATCCCCGGCTCGTCGAAATTTTCACCTGACGAAAAGATATGAAGATATAACATACTACTCAATTATTGTATCATAAAATCATCACTCATTAGGTAGAGAAGAGAAATATGAATTTTTGTTTGAATTAAATACAAAATCTTTATCATTCGGAAACGAATAATAGAGAATTTGAAAAAGTTTGGTTCCAAAATAGTAACTAGATTATTTAAAAATATTTGTTTAAAACAATATACGGACAAAATACAATTCAATTAGATCTCGTTCAACATATTACAAAATGTATTCCTTCACTTCCCTGTTTTTCACATGGACCAAGGAAGTACGAATTGTATTTTATTTTTTAATATAAAAGTTCTTCCCAGATCTTTAATAAATGTAATCTTTTATTAACCCACTTTTCTGGTATTGTTTATAGAATATAATAATTAGCCAGTCTATTTCTATATTAACGTTCTTTACTCTGAATTTTGTTAATTTTGCTTCACTGCAATGTACTGTAATCGTATAACAGTTCGTATTAGTTTCAAGAACTGAGGTTATTGTTTACAGTTTTGATTGTTTGAACTTGTTGAGTATTGTTTAACAGATTTATGTCAACAGCTATTGCGGTGCAAATGCTTTTAACGCTTTGAAGGTTGTATATATTCTTACAAATACATACACTAAATACACACTATGTAAAATATTTTAAATAAGTATTAATGGGGTTTTCAGGAGAATTATTTGCACAAAACGTCAAAACCTGATGTCGCGGGAACTCATGTACTAATTAATAAATAATGAACTAGCAAAAAAGAAAATGAGTATTTGAACTCAGAAAAATGTTAATAGTTTAGTAAAATAATAAATAAAAAAAACCTTTTTAAAAACACGTTTGTTTGGGTCAAATGTTTAAAAATATTGAGTTTAACATCATAATGTTGTCATCGGGTGTGTGCTAAATTTCAGCTCAATCGGTTAGGGGGAAACTGGTTTCAAATTCAGTTGCAAGGTTTGGGCTAAACATACTAACAGATCAAGTGAAATGAAAGCTTGTAATAAAATCAGATGGTAAATACATTAAGTGGAATGGTCTACGGCGAATTGAAAGAACGAAAAAGTTTATTGTTGATACTTAGAGGAAACCCTTAAATTATTAAGAAAGTAGTATGAGATAGTAATTTTTAACCTAGTACGAAGGAAATTATTTGAATCTGGTAAGTATTCACGCTTTAGGATAATACAGGGAGTATTTGGTATTTATTGCAGGGTTTTTAGGAAAGAAGAAATAAGACTTGAAGAGTTTTTTCCTTGTCTACTTAAAGGAAATAAACTACAGAGTTGTATTGTGCAAGCAACTTCGATTCTTTAAAAGCAGCATGAATTGGGGAATTCGACATCTTTGTTACCCCTCTTAGGCGGTTGTTCCAATCGATATTCACTGCGATCATTTTCCATTTCCCGTCTGTAACCCCACTTCGCGTCGGCTTTGCAAGGATGTAGAATATCTCAATGGATTTTTTGGCGACTCGTAATAGCTATCGGAACAATTTGTGACCCATTATACCATCATCTTAGAAAGGGGCTGACAGGGGGAAGGAAATTTTCCTTTTCTGCGCATTTGAACCCTAGATAGCGGTCGTGTTAAGTTCGAGCTCTGCACTAGAGGATCTGGATAAGTAATTTAAAGAAAGTTTTGTGCTTTCAATCGTAATAATAATAATAATTTAAAAAAACTTTTATTTCGTGGTTATGCTCAAGCCATCAGGCCTGCTCTTCCACAATAGTTTTTAAATCATATTATGGTTAAAAAATAAGAAAAATTTATTATTAAAGGTACATTCAAAATAATGTATACTACGTAACAAAAAATCAATACTTTCTATGCTTAAAAAAAAGACAATACATTATACCTATTTTATCACGAGAGTTTTATTGAATTTCTATCTTAATATTAGCCTGGACAAGCCAGCTACTTTTGGAGAGATACTGAGAGACATAGGGTAAGAACCTGTTTCTTAAAAGAGAGTATTGAGGAACTATTCCTGATAGCAATATGGAAAAAATTCCACATCCTAGCTACTACTTCGGTAAAAGAATTATTGTAAAAGCCTTGCTTGTGTTTGGGGTGTAGATAGAAGTTTTGACTCCTGATGGCGTAAAGAGTTTAAAAATTTAAAATTCTCAGATAAATATGAAGGACTGTTCGTACATAGTAGTTGGTAAAGCAATACAAGATTGTGTAATTTACGCCTACGGTGTAACGGAAAAAAAATTTGAGTGATAGAAGTCCGAAATGTGGTCAAATTTTCTTAAGTTGTAAATAGAAATTAAGTATTCTGAATGAGCTGAAGTTTGTTTGTGAGACTAAAACTCATATACATTACGAGGAAAATGGCGTGCTGTATACGAGTTCTATGGTGCATGGAAACATACGTTTAAGAGTGTGAGTGTGATTAAAAGTGAAAAGTAACAGCAAGAGGACACTATTACGGACACGCTTACAAAATTTGGTCGCAATTGGCACAGTGGTTCCGGAGAAAGAATTTTTCAAGATAGGAAAACATTCCTGGAGATCACGTATGGCAAGTTTAATTATAAGATTCAAAGATGAATCCACAAGCTGGTGAGTTTCAATCTCATTAGATGGTGGTCAATTTAGTGTAGATTAAGCAGATTTATAGAAAAAAGGAAGCATAATTCGCAGTGACTTAATATTAATGATTTAACATGATGATGAGAATAATTCAAATATGGCCTCACATGTATAAGTTCGTAATAACATCAAGAGCGTGTGCATTGGAAGGACCGCCAACTTAATTTTTTTGGGGAAGTCTTGTGGCGACCCCCAAGCGGCGAGCCTTGAAATACATACGTGAAAACGGGACAAAAAATTGAGATATAAAGGACTCACGTCAACCATCTTGTGATAGGAGGTTAAGAGGATTATTATGAGACGCCATACTAAAAATCACGAGAATATAATACAGTAAAGCCGCCACTTTGCAAAATAAAATTCTAAAGGGAAACGATCATTTTTTTAAGAACAACTATATCTTCTGAACGGTGCAACAGACAAAACTTGCAGCTATTTCATTTGTGTATTATTCTAAATATTAAAAGATAAAAATTGTTTCGAAAAAATAATAATAATCAAAATTTTGTGAAAAAGCGCACTTGGTTAAAAGTTGTATAGAACAACATAAATACAAAATATGACATAGAATATAGGTCACCAAAAATAAATATTAAAAATTATCACCCAGGAATCCCACTTATGTGGAAAAGGAAGAAAATGTACATATAAAGTTAATACAACATAAGTACGACTGAATCAGGGAAGAACACAAGGAAAGGTGCCACACTAGTAGAAATGGCGAGTGAAACCGCTTCCCCACATAGGAAATGGAGTGAGTACAGCAGTACAAAGGATAATATCGATGTTATAACAATTCGAACAAGAAAATGTAGGAATACAGGAACACAACATAAAGTTGATGGGAAATGTATCTATAAGAACTTAATGATAATACTAGATGGTGAAACGTTCAAACGGTTGACTGGAAAATTACAGCCATGAATAAGAGACTGGATTTGCGATCTTTGGAAAGCTAATGAGAAAATGCGAAAAGAAAATGAAAGTCTTAGAGAACTTACTGAATGCAAAGCAACAATTATTAGACTTAGGAAATAAGAACTTAACATTGATAGGCAAGGACCGATTAGGAGATGTAGAAGAACGAGTAATATCCTTGATAGACGATAGGTAGAACCGACTGATAGGGGAAATTAACAAAGACTTTAGATTAACAATAACACAAAAGGGAAATAGCAAACTCGAAACACTTGGACGAGTAATAAAACGACACGGGAGAGGTTAAGGGAAAGGTGTTAGAAATACAAGATACAGTAAATAAGCTTGCAAAAACAGTAGAGGAGAGGACAGAAAAGCAACAGAATATTGAGGAAAAAGAGCAATTAGAAACTTATTGAACGGTTGTAAGAAGGAGTAGAAAGAAAAGCAAGAAAGTAATGTTTCTGGGGAAATGACATAAAGATTTCCATATAGATCTAACAAAAGTTATACACGAGATATTTTATTTTGAAACTGGAAAACTTCACATATATGATTGTAAGAATACCAGGGGGAAGTTGTTAATCAGAACAGATGACGAGGAACTCAGTGAAAAATTAGGACAAAGAATTCATGAACATGGACATCTTCACTTAGAAGAACCAAAAAGAGTGAAACCAAAAATCTTTTTGCCACCGCTTGCCAAAGGATCCAGCACTGAAGATCGCCGCCATGCGGCCGAAAAGACCTTTTGCATTAATAAATAAGGACAGAATGACAAAATCTTTTATTATACCAAAAATCATTGTATATAATGTAGATAATCAAAAAGAAACAGAATTCATAAACAAACTAATTCGACAAAATGTAGAATACATGGCAAACGTCGAGGACATAAGGATATTAAAGAAGATAGAGCCGAAAACAAGGCGAACGAAACAATGCTATTTACTTCTAATATTTCGCAAGGCAGAGTTATTCTAATATTTCGAAAATGTATGAGTAATTGCTATTTTCCACGTAGCTGGAAAATAGGAATATTAAAGCTGTTCCTAAAACCTGGTAATAGAGACCGGCAATTAAGTAGCTGAAACAGACGGATTATATTGCTTTAAACTATCGAAAAGCTGTTAGATAGAATTTTAGCAAGCAGAATAGAAAACGAAATGACAGGGAAATTTAGTCTGCGACAGTACGGCTTCACAAAAGGAAAATGTACAGAAAAACTATATAAGGACTAACACGAAGAATAACACAAAGGAATATCAAATATGCTTTAATCGCCAGTGTAGACATACGAGGGGCGTTCGACATTGTTTAATAGGTCGTAATGCTACGAGAATTAAAAAGCAAGATGATATCGAGGGATGTAATATATTTAACCCGATCTTACCTAGAAGATAGGCACATTCTCCTTGAAATTGGGACATAACAAATAATGAGTTCAATGCATCAAGACTGTCCTCAGCCACGTGGGCCCAGTGTTTTGGAAAATTATATTAAATATTGTTTTAGAGAAGCTAGAGGAAAAGAACGTTACAGTTATTGCATGCTCGGACGTCATTGTATTAGTAGTAGAAGGGAATAGCAGAGCAGAAATTGAAAAGGAAGGAACACAAATTGTGACATACTTCGAAGTATTATGCGCAGAAGTTCAATTACAAATATCCAAAACAAAGACAGAAGGAATAGTTTTTGGCATAAAACAACGTGGGGAAAACGTGCGCAATCCAATTATAAAGATCAATAACAAGCGATTACCACTTTAAAAAATATAAAATATCATGGGGTGATACTAGATAACAAATTAACATGAAATCATATATTGACTATGTTGATAAAAAAATTAAAAAGATAATGTATGGAATTATGAAAGTAGGAATAATAAAAGACACATTAGAGAAAAGACAACTAATTCTGCCATATAAAGACGTGACTTCAAATAATTACATATTGCGGTGTCGTGTGGCACAATAAATCCAAGCTAAAACACATAGAAATAAGAATAAGTAGCATTCAACAATATATGGGTTGTCAAAATGGTGTGGAATGTATAAAAGCGTGTCTACCAAAGCTATGTTATTATTATTAGAACTAGTCCCTACAGATATAAAAATAGATAAACACTTTCTATGATACAGAATAAGAAGGAGAGGAAATAAGAATAGATACAGGATGGAAAGGACAAATTGGAAAAGCGCTAAGCTATTGCTGGGACATAAGATGGCGAAATGCAACGGAGGGAAGACAAACGTATAAGTTCTTCATCATTGTGTATTATACATACAAAAACCGAAAATGGTTTATACCAACCCCATATACGTTACAGGTTTTGACTGGACACGGGGATTTTAAGCAACATAGGTACAAGAGGGGCCTTACAGATGAGGAAACATATACTTATACAAAAAATATAAAGATACAGTTCTTTATGTTTTACACAAATGTGAATATGTAGAAGAAGAACGAGAAAAGTGGTATAGTACGTTAAAGAAAAAGGGAATATACATCTTAAATGACTGGAGTGAATACATTCAAACAAAGGAACTTTTCATAAACTTCGATATGTATATAACTCAAATGATGCAGTTTCGAAAAGAAATATTCGCTATATAGTGATGCTCCCGATATCCTAGCGCTTTTTTACCAGAGAAGATATGAGATTTGTTCCAATATTGGGAGGTTCTTATAACAATTTTTAAACACATGTACTAATCCTTGAAAATTGTACAATAATAAATTAAACAAAGCGTTTTATATTCAAAGTCTACTTGTTCAGTTTTTAATAAACACAAAATAATTTTAGACGCCATTGTTTCTTAACGAAGGAAATTTGCAGTAATGGATCGACTCTACCATCTAGCAACCGTCCCATAAGGTAACTTCCAATACTTTCGAAAGTAGTACAAAAATTGATTCTCAGACGTATAGCAAACCACTTCTGAAGAACACAAACTATCCTCGTTTTTCAAGTCGACTTCATGCTAAACACTCCCCTCGCAACAGTTACTTCGTGTCACTGAATATGTACAATGATCCTTTCAGTGTGGTAAATAAGTAAGGACTGCATTCATAGATGTCGCTCAAGCTATTGGCGGAGTATGACATCGCGGATTCCTATATAAATTTAGGCAAATCGGAATACTCAAATTCCTTTACTCAATAATCTCTAGCTACCTGGCATTCTCCGTGCGAATTGATACTGTGTTATCAAATCCCAAACAAGTAAAAGCAGGAGTTCCCCAAGAATCTTCTCTATCTCTTTTTCTGTTTAACTTTTACTTTCTGACATCCTTATTACTAGAAACGTTGAAATCACTGTTTTTGCTAAGGGCACAGTTTTCTTTTCATCCAGCCTTCATATCTACCACCTAATAAACCGCTGAAATAATCATCTAGAAATAATTGGTAATGGTATACGTACAGCGATATATAAGTAAAACTGAGCAAATTCAGCGCAAAAATATTCACTCTAATAAGATTTTCATCCTTTCCTCCCCCAATATATCTAAACTTTTCTTCCATCCCCTGGGCCCCGTTCAACACTGCAGTCAAATACCTTGGTGTCCATTTGGATACTTTTTATTTCATTTATTTTATTTTATAGATTTTAATACATTCCACACAGATTAATACACTTCAAGTACAGTCTCATTTAGCCATATATCATAACCGTCTTGTCTGCCAGGTCTCATTACAAGACTCTTTTCCGGGATTCTAGTATTCACTAACTTTTATGACCCGACTTTGCAACACTTCTTAGACATACCCCGTCCTCGTCGCGAGAAGGCGGATGTTTATCTTGTTCCATATTCCCCTTTCTTTTTCTGCTTTTATTTTCTCTTGCCCACTACGTATAACCACATGCTTCTCGTAATGTAGTAATCTTAGTAACAAATTCCTCCAACGAGGCATTTTTATTTAGTTTTAAAATACTCTCTCATATCCTTCGTATTTATTATATCTAACTTGTTATAGTCTCTAGTGTAACTGGCTCTTTCATCTCCAAAACTCTTACAACTCCATAGAACATGATCTGACTTTATTGTCCTTTCCCACATTCACATCTTACTTCTTTTTAATTAGATTCAAGTACTTTTTAAAATCTTCATGATGTGTCATGAATTCCAGTAAAAGTTTGCTTGACCAGAAACATTTCCTGTTGCATTTTGCATCCCTTTATTACCTCATTTGTCAGCTCCCTTGTTGCGTTCTTCTGATCTTTAGTTGTCTTCTTTCCATTTACACTTATTTCTCCAATTTTCTTCAATATTCCTCTGTATGTGTCCATGATTCCTGTTGCCACAGCTATAGCATCACTGGAGACTGTCCGATATACTTGCGCCGACTTTAGAAGACGCATTCTCTCTATTGATCTTATCTTTTTCTCGTATTTCATATTTATTATCCGGTGTCCCCATATTGCACTACCATAGGTTGATACTGGTCGTATTACCTCGTTATACAAAGTTAGAAGGTTTCATCTTTATGTATTTAATCTCTACAGCACAACTCGCAATGAACAGAAATATACTCGTATTAATTTCACTCTTTGCTAGACATACTTTAGATGTTCCTAAAACACATATACCCTCAGGTGGCTCAGGTGGTAGCGTTCTTGCCCTTCACCAAGCCATTCCCAGTGGGGTCAGAAAAATTTGTAGCTTTTCACATGAATGTCCCAGTTCATATTGCTGTGACTACTGAAAAGAGAATCCTCCTTCCTCTATTCATCTCCTGCGACTATCAATAACTCTAACAATAGGTTACGATCCAACTGCTACAACTTATCACGCCATGTAGATAAGCTTCAATAGCACGCTACATTTCTCATTTACAAATACAACATTGCTATGGAAAAGAGGAATTTCTCATCAAGCGGAACTCCCAAGTATTTATGCTTGTGCGCTACTTGTAAAGTTTTTTTCATTCAACCGTACTATTGGATTTCTTCGCTTCTGTCGGATATGCCAAAACCACATGATTCGTGTCTTTTCCTGGGATAAATTCCTTGTAATGAGACCTTGCAGACAAGGCGGTGAAGATGTATGGCTAAAAGAGAATGTACATTAAGTGTATTAATCTGTGTAAAATATATTAAAATCTTTAAAATAAAATAAATGAAAAAAATACTATCAATTAATACACATAATATGGAATAATGTCTGTGCAATCTTTAAGAAAAATCTGAGAAGACTCATGGGGTTGAATCTCGTTACCTATTCGAACTATGAACATGAAATTAAGATTTATTTGTAGGAAATTTAGTATACTTTAAATATGTTCCTCACAAATTTTGTTTCAGGAGTTGTCGTTCAATAATAATTTAGCAATGTTTGCTGTAAATTGACAAATTTTGCAATTCTGGATTCTTGACTTACTTGGAAGCAACACCTAGATAGCAAAATATTTTAAACAAATCGTAGATTATATCAGTTCCGACCTATAATCAACAAGCATAATATTATAAGGAGAGACTGTGCTCTTATAATATTCAAAACTATCTTTCTTCCACTTCTACTGTATGCATGCCCCATTTGGTGTAATGCGGCCACAAATCTCATTACCAAACCTCAGCGCTTCCAGAATACTTTTTACAAATATCTGATAATGCGCCATCATCAGAAATCAAATGTCACTTTCTGTCTAAGGTATTCCTCCTATAACACGAACCATTCTCAAACTCCCCAATGATTTTTTTAAACTTTTCTAACTCCATGGTATGGCTTACTATCATCTAGGCACAGACACCCCAACATTCCTCCGTATTCGTAATAGATTCCCCACGCACATATTGTTCTCCCGATTTTCCGAAATTAGATAACCATAGCGACGTTTCTTTCACATTTATTCCGCAAGTAGCTTATACACTTCATCTAATCATTAAATAGTCCTTGGGAGGTTCTGAATGGTTTCCCCCGCTCATGTATTTCTCCTGGGTAACTGGAACTAAAACTATTGAACCTTTTTGTAGAGCTGCAAGGCTGACCGATAGATTTCATCAATAAAATGGAAGTCACTACACACAAATCATTTATGCAAATTAAAATTTGCGGGATAAAGAATAACCTTTGCAGATGTTATAACTCTTATCTTTATCAGCACTGATTGAAAAGAAACTTTCGATTTGACTAAATAAGGACTAAGATGAGTGCTACAATGAATTCTAAGCGTTTTGCAAAACAGATAAAATATTTGTAACACAAATATTTACAAGTTTCGCGATATTATCGTTCATTGTATTACCAAACATACTTTTGCATCCGAAAGTATTCTTACGACTCTAAGAAGATTTAGAAGTACACCCCAAAAACAAATTATTTGGAATTTTGAACGATGTATTTCGTTAATTGTCAGATGCATTTTAATCCGAAACCGATTCTTTCTCCTTCCTGAATTGTTGACGAGAGAAATCGAATTCTCCAAATCAG
The DNA here is from genome assembly GCA_002313205.1 of Laupala kohalensis. Lineage (NCBI taxonomy): Eukaryota > Metazoa > Arthropoda > Insecta > Orthoptera > Trigonidiidae > Laupala > Laupala kohalensis. Next base: position 735,482 of record NNCF01127678.1, read on the forward strand.
TCTCAAGGCCCCATCTCCAAAGTATACCCTTTCCCAGTTGCCAAAGAAACAAAAGATTGTATATTCATATATGGGACAAATAATAATAATAATAATAATTTAAATTGATGATAATTGGGATATGATGTGAAGTGCAATGCAGCTCAGGGAAAATAAATTAGTTTATAATACGATATAAATTGCTATACTTGAACTTACCAAATGTTTACAACAACGTTGCATAATAATGTCTCACAATTGTAGATCTCCTATTCTGATTAAGATAATATTTCATTTCAGACCATGCAATCTCTAAGTAAATTCTAGTCTAAATTTGTATTCAAATTCACTTAACTATCAGTTTTATAAAATTCAAAATTTGACGCATACAAGATTTTTTTATTCAGTACATATCCTCTATCTAAAAGTTGAAGGAAAACTATCAGTGACTCCCCGTATAACTAAAGAGCTATGAATGAAGGACTAGTCAATCGATATGACTGAAAAGTCTGTTTTTAATTATATTTGGATTAAAAAAATCTCCGCTGAATACATTTAGGTAGTCAATCAATCGTCGCAAAGTCCAAAGCATACGTCACTGTCTTCTTTCAACCTCTCACTTCCTGAGTGGCAGACTTCATCTTTTATTCTCAGTGAATGAGTGCGAAGTCAATTTAAAACTTCTTAACGCCAGAACCAGAAAGTGCTTGCAAAGCTTAGATACATTCTTCGGATCAAGATATTCAGCAAGTCAGTGAAATTCCACCGAAGCAAGAATTTACCTCGCTTTCTTTCTATCCCTTGCGATGAAAAGGAGAGCACAGAAGTGAATATAAATTTATTCCATGTCAGGAACAGAGTTAACAGCAATTCCCTTACTTTTTAAGTTTATTTCAAAGCATACATTTTTCCCTCAATGTTTGTGACTGCAAAAATATTCAGATAACGTAAGATTTTCAAATATTCTCAATTTCACAAAGAAGTTGTGCCTAACGAACCCTTAACACAATTCCTGATCCATTTTATCGAGCATGCCTTTAAAAGAAGCATTCTCTCAACTTCACGAATGAAATTAAAAGAAGAAACACCAAGCATATCCAAAAGAAAAACAGAAGACAAATTCATATAAAAGGCTAAGAGGTGACTAAGAAATCCCTCGCGTCACCCATCAGTAGATGTTATATATTAAGGACAGACTGTTTGACAAATTTATAAAGAGAAATAACGAGAGGGAGAAATAAATGAACTTGTGCATGTGGAATAATACCCGTATTATTAATTATCTTAAAAAGTATAACAAACATAATTTTACATTATGTAAAAAACTCTGTAGGTTTGGAGTTTTTAAGTTACTGAGCGTATTTAGCATGCAAATATGATTCAAATCTCCTTTATTAATTTTTAAAAAGATCAAGATAACATGATATGACACTTCTCTTTTCTTAGCTCCCGAATCCAAACTATGTAAAGTTGGTCTCTCTTTGACAAAATATAGGTTTTTTTTCTTGAATACAATTTTATTTTCACCCACCATGCTCTTAAAAATATTCAAGATTATGTAGAATTTTAATCGTATCTTACAAATTGATGTGCAATGATTCCACAATAAATTTAGAAACAACGTTATTAATTTAGTGATGTACAGAAACCACATTTGAAAATAAATATAAATGCGAAAATTGTTCATCTAATCAATGAACATATTTCGAATATTGTATAGAAACATTATATGAACTATAAGAAGACTGAAGAAAATTAATGAAAACTCTATGGAAAGAAAAACAACTCATCATTACTCATAAGATCCCGATCAGTTGAGTTGGCGTTCTATTTCAGTGCTCGCATAAATCCGTAAAATTTAATGAACTCTTCAACTATATAAATGTGGGTTTCGCTGAAGTAGCGAGAAAAGTTAACCAATAAAATTATGAACGATTGCTGCTCCTCTTTAATGTTAATTACTTTCGATTGTCAACATTTTAAACGTTTATTTATTTTATTCTTATGGTCAGATTTAGGTGATGACCCAACCGTTGGAATTGGGAAGGAGAGATATTGGGAAACCGACATTTGTCTGGAGTAGGTGAGGGAAATCCCAGCTGAAAACTTCACCTTCGGCCGAGTAGCTCTACCGTTCAGCGGGATCGTGGAAGCGAAGACGCTACCTCTAGTCGACCGCTGTCGGTTTTAAGAGGACTTTAATTAAGACTATTTGAAGTATCTTGTAATTATCACCCCCGAATTTTTACATAATTTTATAGTAACATATATAAATAGTGCACCGTCATTAAATTTCTTTGCAGACACTTTGTGGTGATTCACCCGGACACTGCTGGGTCAAATGTCCCAAACCATCTCAATAAGATACTAAATAAAATCGCAATACAAATGTTAAATACCATAGAGATATAAAAAGATTGGTGTGTTGCAAAGGACAAAATTATGTATCCTTATGCATTTTGACACTCTGAATCAGAATCCTGAGCTAGAATTACTACATCATTCTCCTCTGATTTTAATCGCGATAAATCAGCTTTAAATTCAGAAAATACGGATTTAATAAAAGCTTGTGATGGGGGGATGGAGCAGTTCTAATTCAGCTTGTCAAAATACATGAGAATGCATAGGTTTAGCCTTTGGAACAGACCAATATTTTTGTGTGCTTGTTCCATCAATCGAAAACATTGTAAAAAGTTTCACCATGTGCATATGAATATTAAATTTCACATGAATATCAATGTTTTTTTGATATCGCATTTAGCTAATTCGCTAGCAACCCAATCTGGATTCGTACGTATGATTTTGTTATGTCGCACTTGAGTTCAACATGTAACTCTTAACTTACACTTGTTCTCTAGAATATGGATGGGTAAAAATAGCGAGTCTAATTTTTTGTCTCATTGTTGTATTTTATTCATCACATCGCAGCAAGGACAGCATAAGTTCAAATGTAATATTTGTAATATATCTTCATCCTATTCTAACTACTGGTTGAAGACTAAAGATATAAGTAATTACTATTGACTTGAATTGGCAACAGAACACTACGTAAAAGAACGCAGAGCCATTTGTAATCTACACAAATATATAATTTATTGCATAAGATCCATTATTCCTGTTTAGAAATATAGCTCCCAAGATCATGAAAATTGGGCACTCTGTTGATTATTTTATAATCTAGTATCAGTGTTTATTAGAATTTCCTGGCCATTCTAATTTCTACGCTTTTCCCAAAATTGATTTTCAACCTTTGTATACTCGTTTTTCAAGTTGTTAAGCTTATACTCGATATGTTCAATTTTTTTGACAAAAGGAGGAACACGATCATCGTATTCCAGGCCATCCATCAGCTCTATGTGTCAATTAAATTCCTCTCTTTTTATTTTAGATGATTTTGGTAAGAATTTCGTCAATAGCATGAGAAGAAATAGTAGTGGAGACTTAAGACATTCTTGTCTTACCCCGACGTGGTCTCAAAAGAAGAAGATAGTTGACCGTCGTGTTGACTCATAAATTGAATTCTTTAAACCGCTCTTGAATTAAGTTAATAATTTTTCCACGAACTCCATTATCTTTTAATCCTTTCCAAATCCAATTCCCGTCCACAGATTTAAAGTCGTTATATTCATGATAATTCGTATTGATTTGGTTGACGCGAGATCTGCTAACCCTGAGCCCAGCTTCTTCTCTTCTTAGCTCTACTGTGTAGCATTCTTTCTATTTCTACTGATATTCTTCCCAGTTAGCAAAGTAATTCCTCACCAGTTACTACATTTTAGTGCAATAGCTACGCTCTGAAAATACTGTTCACCAAAACAACATATTTCTATTAACTTTCTGTTAACTTTGTGTGTACAGATGTGTTGATTGTGTAAACAATGGCACGAGGTAGAACATAATTATTACTGTCATCTTTAAGAAACGCCGTTAATACTTCAAATTAATATATGTAATTTTGGAAAACGTAAGAGTTCTAGATATAAAAGTCGGTTCTGTAAGCTAATTTTTTATTTTGAAATATCTTGTTGGGTCACATTTAGATTTTTGCATCTTACATTAAATGGCTAAGTCGCCAAGTTATGTACTTCAATATTCCTTAAAGAATAGATGACGTTAGGAACTGATTTATCCACAGTTACATGAAAATTGCAATATTTATACATTTAATCCTTACTTACGTTTGTATAATGGTTGTTAATTTTTATTCTGTTGATCATATCATTATTTTGTGTTAGTAGAAGATGCAATGCTAGCCAAGACAGACCAATTTGTTGCCATAGGGGGAGGCTTATCCGAATTTTATATAAGCAGTGAAGGTGTTGCTTTCGCAGAATTATCAAACAGCCAATTTTAAAACTTAATCAAGACTCTTCTTAACTAATCTCAGAGTAATATCGTTTTTGAATTTGCTACAATTGGCATTTTCTGCTAAGTATTCCTTGAGAACGATGCAAAGGAGAAGAAAAAAAGGAAGCGAATGAAAGTGTCTTTGTTACAAAACGTAGCTCACGCTGTCAGACTGCATGGCGCTGGTTGGAAGCACTTGACATTTTTTGTGGAAAAAAAAAAAAAAAGAAAACGAAGAGAAATGCGAATTAACTTGTCCAAAAGAATTAAAATTTCAACTGACGTTAACAAAATTAGAACGCTAATCAGTAGTGCATTCTTCGAAATTAATGCAAAAACTTGTATGCCTCTGATATCAAGTACCGGGTTTATATCAGTTTTAGAAAAACTGAAGTTATCACAATTTATCACTCAGTAGCGAAAAATCTCAAATACAATAAATAGGTGACTTCTCAGATGACAATGATGTATATTTCTAACAAAATTTAGTCTAAATATGGGTTTTAATTAATTGTAGAAAATGTTATATCAGTACCAATACCTTGTCAAGGACAATATCATATTGACAAAATTGAATTCGAAACAACAGATACCAAACCGTGGACTTTGTAGTTACCAGATCATCGTTATATTTATTGCAAAACACGATACAAAAGAAGTAACTATTTCAGTAATGGGTGAAATATAAACATCTTTGGTAATCAGTCTTTGACAAAGGAGTCTTTTAGGAACTTCTGTATTGTAATTAAATTATAAAAAGATCGAAATGTATGAAAGTTATCATCCCACCATCTTGCTCCCTAGAGGGGGCCAAACCCAACCCACTACTGCTGACAAAATTCGCTCGCGAACGCTCCATCTTCATCCTCGTCCTCCACTCCAGCCCAGCTGCAGTGAGCTCATTTGTCGCATGCAGAACAAGCACCCCAACCTTCGTTTGTCCAAGTAACGACTAGTTAGGAGTATTTTCAACATCACTGTCATTGTTTTCTCTTGACGATCTGGTCTTCGCTACTTTCTTGTTTTTGTTTCCCTCGTCTCTTTAACCGCTGTTTTATTCAGTGTTCTTTTTTATCTTTCATCTCTTTCATCTCTTTCACCCCACACCCCATCTTGCCCCCTCATGTCTATTTAAATCTAAAAAACTATTTATAAATAACAGTGTATATTACAAAGATAGGCTAGTGCTTGCCTGTTGGTGTTTGAGAAATACGATTTATCTGCGATTAAAAAATTAGTATGAAACTGTAAAAAAATATTTTTTTCAGAAAACAAAGCACATGGTTTCGCCGCTCAGTCTCTTCACCTAATAGTAGCTATAATAGTGACATGGCGTGATGCTCTAGAACGATCGTGATTGGCAAATTACTTCGCCTTATATGACCGCTACCCCGTCTTGCCGTCCTTTATTGGTTTCAGTCATTTATTGGTTAAAATGTCATTTGCTTTTTTTTCTCTAATCGAAGTTAATGATATACTTCAATGTTTGAATAGCTCATCACACTCAGCGTCGTCCAGGGAATTGAATTATACTCTTCTTGGCAGCTGAACACGGTATTACGAAGACTGGTATAAGCAAATTTCCAAATCACCAGAAATCCCAAAACGAATAAATTTATTTCTTCATATCTTCACAGGAACAACCATCGCCCTACCCAACGTCCTTAGCAACGCTCATGCTCAATGCTCTGCTATTTTCCCATAAAATCCGTTAATCTGTGTTTGTGGGTGAGGGGTAAGGTGAGTTTAAATATCGTACGGTCTCGTTATATATATATATATATATATATATATA
>NNCF01127678.1:746433-861168 GCA_002313205.1 Laupala kohalensis
ATATTATAATAACTAGTTTTTAATTAATTAATACATTAAATAATACATTTACGAAAAATATCATAATTTGTAAATTTCTTATTTTTATTCATATTTTATTCTGACTTGAATGCTTTAAAGGTTTTGACTTCATTTTAAAAAATCAGACAAATAACTAATATTATGGTAAATTTTATTTTTGACGAAACATAGAAATTTTTTTATAGAACCAATTGCAAAAATTAATTTTATCCCACTAGATTTTACACAAAAAGTCTGCAAATATCCAGGAGTGTCAACGCTACATGCAAGTGATGTTGGTACTGAGCGTAAACGAGGTAGGTCCCTAGGTTCCCGTACAAAATCAAAACGTCTAAGAAATCCAAAAAAATTTTCAAGGGGATGAAAAAGTCTTCGTAAGCGTGTGTTATCGCCTATCAGCCCATCCTGACCCCAGTTTTTCTTAGGGTAGAAGCGAATTTTTTATACGCTAGGCTCTTGCCTAGAGGCGGCATCTATTGAAATAATAAATATTGAATTTAGTGTCATTTAATAGTTACGATTTATTATCAAAACTTTGTGAATAATCTATAGTTTGATAATAATATGAACTTGTGAAATAACTTTCTTGTGTTTTATTAAATACAAATTTGTTGGTATTGTGTTAATATTATAACACGTACCGAACAATTTTTATACTTAGAAGTGTGTTGAAATGTTAAATCTACATCTGCATTAGGACTCTTGATCGGATTTGATGGAACGATCTCTTGCTTGCTTCCAGAGAGTAAATTACTTTATTGTCCTCTACGTGGTCATACGCAGTTTGTAACTGCTTTTTTACAATAAAGTTTAGTTGGTGGGTATTTAACGAATGTGAATCGCCCTCAGCAACAAAAACTCCGTCGAGTTCACTTCGAGTCTTGCTTTTAAGCAACAGTAATTGCTTGGACATTACAATGAAACAAGAAACTCAACTCATGTATTTACATATGCAAGAACAGGAAAACGTCTAACTAAACTAACTTGCATCGATACAAGCATGATGTACTTCTGGGGAAGTCACTTCAAATAACCATCACTTTAATCACTCGTCACCACATCAATGAAGGACGGATAAACTCAACATTCAATGATTTAATAGCCGATAATGAACTATCGAAGTAAAGAAACAAACTATAGAAACAAAAATTACTGACTATACAAACCTCAAAAACTTATACAACGCTCTTTGTATTCTATACTCAAAATTGTGAAACATTTTTCCACGAAAGGAATTACAACTAAAAAGTACAATTCTTAAATATATACACTTCCATGTGGGAAAATTTAAATCATTAAAATTTTTTATTGCTTCCATAAAGTAAAATTTGACGAAGAGCAATATTAGTTCTCAAGTAAACATATTAATTTATATATAATATTTTACATATCTTTCGGCCAGATTTCACATTATAACTCGTCCACGTGAACATTGTGATTGCATCAAACATTCAAGAGAAATGAATGTCTAGTCTACCTATGTCCATTAAACTATTTTCAAAAACTCCATAGTAAGTGCTTCTTTATTATACAATATAAGTAAAACTGACATTTAGTCCCTCCTTTACCAATGCTAGTAACACCATGTGTACACGAAGTTCAAAGAATTTCCGATACAATTTTCAGAAATAACCCAAAACGTAATTCCCCCTTCATATGACGTAATCTTATAATTAAAATTTGTATAACTTCTTGGAAACGCTAATCAACTAGAAACAGATGTTTTCTGAAAACGTAATATAACTAGCTTCATCCATTGGAATCGTTGCCACAGAGGAACGGGAAGAATTCTAAAAATCATGTGATGTTCTGGTTGTACTCAGATGAGTGAAATAATATGTAATTAAAAATGTTATCCAGTTAGCTATAGAACCATTGCTTTCTGAATTATTGGTGTGCTGCTATATTCTAAAATCATCTGCTTTCATATAACAATTATTTGCAATTTAACTATTTTTATTCATCTAGTTTTCTAAAAAACTTATTGATCCGTAAAAAGAACATATTTGTCATGTATTCATGTACCTCACCTTACATAAGATATATTTATATTTTTATTCAATTTAAACCAATGAATGAAAATATATTTTGGTTTTACCAACATAGTCTCAAACAACGTACATATAAAAATACAGCATTACAACATTTGCATACGTATCATAAATTTTTAAATAAAATTTCAAGATATCATTGAATTAGGTTATTTTACTTGAATACCTTGTTAAAACCCCACGAAAAAAATAATGATTAAGAAAATGATTGATATTATCTTTTACTTGAAACCAAATTGAAATATTCATAAAGAATAATGGTTCAATCAAGTGTATTTTATTTATTCGGATGTGAACTTCTATTATCTTGACCAGTAATTGAAAATCACGTAAATACGTTTGGAAGTCGTTTCTAGAATCAATCGAAGACACATTGCGTGGATCGAGAAAGGGAGTGAGGTTTTGAAGGGGGAAGGAGGGGGAAGGAGAGAGTAATAGAAACGAATGAGCAGTGGGCGTCTAATTTGACCCCAGCCGCTCATTTGGACGATCCTCGTCTCGCTTTCCTGATAATTATAGACCCCTTCTCCAAATTCATCCTACAGAATGAATCTCGAACGAAGGAAAAGTGAACCAAAGGGACACGAGATTTTTAAGCTCATAATTTAATTAATTATCACAGTATGTTTTTCTCTTCATTAACTCGTATATTTTCCCAGGATTTCTCTCACAATTAATTATTTTTCATTTAACTTCAGACAAAGCCAGATGTTTGAGGAGAAAGCTTTGTGGCATTTTTGACATAAAATATATTAATGCAGCTTATAAACTGTGTAGAATAATTTTAAATAGTTTTGAATGTTCTTTATTTCGCTAATTTACTAGGTTTTAAGAACTTTATAATTAAAGCATTTTTATACGTCATACATATTTGAACTGAAAATATCATTGAGTATTGTTGGAGTAAATTCATTACTCATAGAAATTAATAATGCAACAGGACCAGCAGTTTTTGTATTGGTTGAACACACAAGACCTGATGTGGTCTCTTCATTACGTATTTGTAGCTATATTGCTCTGCCAACAAGTCCCTACCCTCCATTGCCAAGCAATATTCATCCTTGGGGCAAACAGGGGGAAAAATAGTGAGATGAGGGGCGTCGATTCGCACGTTTCTACCCGCACGCACGCTCAGACAATGTTGACTTTCGTAAGCTACCCTCGTGACTAGCTCATCCGTCGTTGCTCAGTAGGCGCCGAATCGCGTTGGAGCGCTGCTACTCGGGGCTACGATGCCGTTTCTAATGGGCGGTCGCTCGCTCGCTCGCACGCACGCACGCAACGCACAGATAGGGCACGGCCAACACCACCACCTATCTGGAAGGGTTGGAGGGCGAGATCGTCGTAACCAAATACGAGTCTGTTTACCACGGCAATCGGCCCCCGAGGGATGACGACGCGGTTGCAAGGCATTCGCAGCGCGAGGTAATTCGGGTCTGGTAAGCTGCTCAGGAAACTGTGGTTGCTTAGCATCACACATGGGTTCTCTCGAGGATATGTCTTTAAAATTTACTCACTCACTTCTGATAACCCTCTTGGTTTCCTTCGTATCTCATTATTCACAGTTCGATTTTTCAAAAAAGATTTTTTGTATTCTGAATTCTTTCGTAATTCTAACACTATTTCTACAGATGGCTAGAGAAAATATGTATAAAAATACACGACGATATAAAACCACCCGGAAAAATACTTCATCTCTCTTCTCAGTAACATCACTGCGTGATGGAATTTCGTCCCATGATTCTTTAATCATCGATCGCAATTCTTAAATGTGAGGGTAGGAAAGTAGGATTCATCGGAATAACCTCTCTTTATATTGACTGCTGAGCTTGACTATTAGCTTTTCATCTCTTTTCTCTATTTTAATTATGTTGTTCATCATCAGATGTCCATAGTTTAAATGTTGATTTATCATGCCCTTACCTTCACAACCAACAAGAAAAATGTATTTATAAAATATTTTCATCATCCTTTACAACTACTCCAATATAAAAGCTTACGTTGGAAGTCAATCTTGAAATAATTCGAATATCTTATATAACGCAAATATCCTATTAAAATGTAAAATAGACGAGTATACTTTACTCACTGTCTGTAATTCAACACAAAAAATTATAATATTTTCAATCCTTCTAAATTCCTTTGTTGATTTGAACTCTCACCACTGAAAATGTACTTCATTAATTAGGTTCACTTAAGAATTTTCAGCTAAATAACTCTTTCTATTCTGTATTTTTTATCGAGATAAAAAATAACACATTTTTGAAAAGTTTTAGGTTAAGTATGAGAGAATGGAACATTGCTGAAACTAATTTTATAAGATTCTCAAACAAAATAGATATATTTTTTTCGTGTAATAACTATGCAAGATCTATAAATTCATTTTGTCTAGTTTTATTGCTTGGTTTATATTTAGTTATTTTTATTATTTTTTAAATAATTTCATAAATTTATATTTATCTCAACAGGAAAGATGAATTTGAAACAGAAGTAAATTATGAATCTAAAGATGTGTCTTAAGCACATCCAAATCCACGTAATATAGAATTCTGGGAGTGTGAAGAGAGAGAACGGCGTCTGTGCTCCAACAAATGAACGTAGTAGAGCGTAAATTGCATTCGATAAGTGATCTCGCATCCCATGCTTCAACGAATTCGAGGTTAGTCTCCACTGAGATTGCCAATCCAACAGTAATACTTTCAACAGTTCTCATTCCAATTAGGCGGTGCACGAATGGAAAGGTTCCCATGATTTTGTTCGACACCTGCCTTGATGAGAGAAATTTCTGCAGGTATGAAGTTGTTTAATTTATTTTAACCATTCATTTGTTGTGTAGTATATTACAAGTTCTCGCATTTCAATTAAACATACTTTTCATTTCAGGAAATTTGAATTCTCAAATATTTTCCTTACTCTAACAAATATTTACTTACATGATGAAAATTGTTTTGTTAGGAAAAGTCGATGACTGACAGGGAAATCATGAGAACCAGTATAAAATTGAAACACTTTTACATCGCCTCGAATAAACGTTGTTTTATTCCAATAATACATTAATACTTAATGTGAATTGAGTACACATTAGGTAAATAAGGTCCCGCGAGAGGGAAGTAATTAAAAATTAAAAATGGATTATTGGTATTAATATTGAGGCATTCCATTATTTTTTACGTCTGAATGCAAGAATAACTCCCGGTAATTTTGTGTGGTAATGATTCAATTTAGCTGAACCAAATATATTTAATTTATTTTTTATTTCAGAGCAGCGGTTTACTTGAAACGGAAAACTTATTTTCATCAAATCTATAAACGTGGGAATACATGCGAACAGGTTTTGAGATGAGACTAAATTTAAATACAATATCATGTTTGACAGGACCATTTAAAGTTTCGTAATAAATCTCATGTCACTCATCTCAAAACACAATATTTCTGCGAGGCTGACAAAGAGCTAGATTTGCAAATGCAGTTCATCAATACTGAACGTCAAAGCTTTTCCTTTGCATGACATACATAAAAACGATACGTTTGCTTGCATTCATCGTGCAACTCATCGGGGATTTTTTGAGGTGTATTTCCTTTACATCGATTTTAATCGGGGCATCTCTCATACAAAAGTCTCTTCATCAATATCCAACTAATCAATAAACAAAAGTGACCCAATAGTGCTTCTGAAATTATGAAGCAGAATGTTATGAAACCTGAATTCAAAGCATTCCTGCAGACCAAATGTCATTGCATATGTAGCAAGAAATATTTTTATGATAAAGTTCGGTTAGCGAAGTTTGGCAAAACTCCAGAACTAGAACAAACTGAAATTTTATCCTTTGACGTTTCCACAGGTGCGTCAAAGTCAACGCAGGAGAATTATTTTGACCAAGAAATAGCTCGGAATTATTTTATATAGCACATCATTTAAACTACAATTCATTGCGAACTTTCAAAAATTGACAAGGATGAGGTGAATATTAAAATTTTCAAAACATAGACCTGTACAACTCAACTTCTGTATTTACCTCTTTTTTGCAAAACTACAGTGGAGAAAGAGATTTTAGTTGATGCATGAATTGATTGTTCATTGGACCAAGGGCGTAATTACCACCCAGTGGTATAGTTACGAGCGAGCTCAGAAGGAACGAGCAGCGACTGCGGAGGCGGCTAGTAAACTGAAGAAAAATGTTGGTCGGCCAAAGGGGCCACGGAATACACAAGCTGCAAAGAGTAAAGGGCGCACGCCACGGAGAAGTGAACGTACACAAGACACTTCGTCAAGCAATCCCAAGAGAAGTAAATGCATCAAGGCACACGGTTTCACTATATAATCTCCACAACACAGTTGCTTAGCAGCTACAATCTCATCAGGGGATCATAATCAGACTCACGTCGAGTCACTCAACGGCGAAGAGCTCCACAAAGTGGCCCGTGGATGCAAGAATCAGTTTTTAATGTGTGACTGCTTGTGTTTTTTAATATTTCAGTCAACTAACAACTTTGAAGGAGAATCTACATCTAGCATCATTTTATGAAGAAATCCAATACTACTCTCATCCTTCAGGTCGAAGACCGAAGAAATCCCTTTGGAAACGTATTTGATCTAAATTAGGCTCATCAAGACTTCGTTTGTGGACATTTGATAAACATTTTGAAGAACATTATCACGAGAACTTTCTAAGGCAAAAGCCACTTAAAAATTATTTAGTTAAAGTATATTTCTGGAATAAGTTATTTTGTTTATGTATGTTTAATTTTCTTTAGGAGTGGAAACACTTTGATTTATTTAATTTTTTGTAACAATGTTGCCTACAGTAGAGATACATAATTTTAAAATTGACCACTTTACTCAAAGTAATTCTGTTCATGTAGTATCTAAGGTTACTGGCTTGTAACCAGGAAATTTTTCTGTTTGTTATTAATAGAATTGTTTTGCAAAATGAACATGTGTTGTTTACCTCTCTTACCAATGGTATCTAACGATTGGGTCTTTAATCAATCTCCTTTATGTTGTGAGTCTGACCACTCATAACAGGTGTAGCCGGTGTTGATAATGCAAAATTGTTGTCATTTCTTCCCATCACTCAAATTTTAATATAGCAACTCTCCTGTACTACTTGGTCTGTGGTCCTCTCATCCAATTGAAACATTAATCATTTGATAATTCGCTAAAAATTGCCATTGCTATTTCTATTATTTCATGAGTGCAGGATGTTCCTATGTATTCAGAGCCTTTTCATAAAGTTACTTTCTTGTATTCTTTTCTTCATTTGCTTACCTCTATATCGAATTAATTACTCACAAATAGTCCCTTTCTTGTTGAACTCAGTCATTTTATAAAAAGTATTCGTAACTGTTCTCTATGCCTAACAAAATTAACAAAATAATCTTTACTAATATAAGAAATGTGAAAATTCATCTGTCTGTATATAGATTTATTTCGTCTTATTTAGTAAACTATAATAATGAAATTCGGTATATATATAGTTTAAAACGCTTAACTTTTCATAGAATATAGAAGTCATAAAACTTCTACTTTTCATGTGACATGCGTTAATTTTTATTATAATTTGTGAAAAAAGGTGACAACCAATATTCTCTGTAGTATTTACCAATTTTGTTGATTCCAAAGCGTGTAGGGTTTTATGGGCAAAGATCTACTGTGGGGAGAAATCCGATTCTTTTTTTGAGTTAGAATTTATGCTAATTTCGACAACCATAAGTTAATGTTTACGTGCAGTGATACTTTGTTCAACTTAAATACTGTTTTATTATTTACAAAAGGGACGGAGAAAATGAGGTAAACCCACTTTCTGCTGATTTGATATAATACAAATTGCGTTTTCAAAGTGGCTCAGCACTCTTTCTTTCAAAATATAATATATCAATATCTCATGATACAGACTGTTTATCCTCTTTACTGTATCTTATCCCTCTTTTTCTTATATCATTTCACATCGGTTATAGATAATAATTATTTATTATCATTATTCATTATTTTAAGTGTTGTGAGACGCACGTGTGCACTTTAATTGAGGACAATATAACACGTCACAGGCGGTAACGAGTTTAGTAGGCCAGAGTGACGCGGGTTATTCGAGGATATAAATATATCACGAGAGAAGACTCTCACTCTCACTACACTCACTACCGCTCGCTCTGACTAGCCTGCCACCACCCACGTCGCTCCCGTCTCTGAGCCATCTCGCTCGAGCGAGCGCTGACCGAGGCACGAACCGGCTACCTCTGGGGTCATGCACGAGAGTTCAACCTCGCCGACTTCTTCACTATGGAACTCGTCACTGCCTGTGGCCGTGTCACCGACTGTTAATGAGTATTAAACTGTTTTCACGCATATGGAGTTTCTTTGCCGGAACTGACCGTCCTCAACCTCCTCCCCAACCTCACCTCCCTTCCTTCCCTTCCCCAAAAAAAACCCATGTCGCCTCCAGTTAGCCTGGCTACCGCTCAACAGCGCTAACTAAAAAGGAGTCACGACATAAGTAATAATACGAATATGCAATTAAATTATATGTATATGCAATTAAAGTATGTACGATAACTTGTCTCCATATTTTTCACTTCTTAACGGAATAATTTCCTCATTACACAAATAATGTCAACAATAAAATTATTATTCTAATACTGTTACTGTGCCCTTCTAAAATACCAAGAAGTAAGAAAACGTGCACGAATTCTCCCTAATCTTTAAGTTTAGTTGCTAGTATTAACTTTTTCAATTATAACTGTGACAAATACCTCAGGTTGTGAATTTATAAAAAACAGTTCTGATTTCCTTCTTTTGTCTTTATTGCGCTATTTCACCTCGTATCCTTAAATTTGTTGCGATAATCCTCTTTTTCTTTCTACCTGTGTCGCAAAGTCTACAACTTCTTGTTGTAAATCCTAGTAAAGGGTCTTTCCTTCTCAACCCTTAAGGGGTTTTGACTTGGGGTGGGGGGTAGTTTTCAGACGGGCGGACCGAAACCTTAATTCTATTTTGGAAGTGACATAAAGGCGTATTAAAACAATCCTATTACATGGGTTAAATAAGGGGTTTAATTTAAAAGAGGTTCGACTGAACCTAGTCTGTTATAATAGTGACATAAAGATATGATGACATATCTGTCAATTGGTTAATCATATCGAACAAGAGTGAGACACTTTCGTATCTAGAATAATACGGTGGAATATTCAAAGATAATTCCATATTGAGAGATTACATTACAATATAATGACTTACTATCGTATACAAACTATTACTTAAAAAGTCGTGAACAAGCTTGACATTGCCCATAACATAAGCTTGTGGATAACATACTAAATGAAACAATTCTTGAAGCTAAAGTATTCTCAAAGAAACTTCACTAACACTTGAGAGAAAGTTCTTCCTATGAGGATACAAATATACAAAGTTGTATAGAAGCATACTTAGTGAAGATAGTTCATAGTAATTATGAAGCTTGATGGAGTTCGGATTTGTGATCCAAGTAACGAGATGCTTTCGCTAACGTAGTGCTCATATTACCAACAACAGCATGTGACCCCTCGTCCACGTCAAAGGCAGCAGGTTGTTCCCGAGCTTGGGAGATTGTTGGCACGAGAACCAACGGCCCTAACAGACGACAACAGCGTTTGTCTCGTGCTTCAAAAGACTGTCCTGCCCAGCGAAGGAGTAATATTTATATGCCTGGCCCCGCCGGGCGTGGTTCCTAGTTCTTTTAGAGAGGGAGAACTGTATTCGTCATCTAAAATGACGTAGGGGCTTTGTCCAGAAAAACGTTCTAGAACGTTGAAAGTCAAACCAAAGTCAACACGTGCCTCAAAATAAGACACGATGCACCCGCGGTTGTCCGAACGGCGCACGGAACTGAAACCGTGAGCGGTATCGCATCCCGTCTGCGCATGAGAGCCTAGCGAGTCAGACTGATATTATATAAGTAATACTAAAATGCAACGTAGAACTAGATAAATAATAATTTAAATAAATAACAATAACCGAAAAATGTCATCTCGTGACACCTGTTCACTGCAGGCCATGATAAGTGATAGTGACACATTTTAGAAATCAGTATCTACTTTTATGAAGGACATCAAAAGAGAATCAAGTATGGAGAACAACCACGAGCAGAATTAACATCAACTCATGGAATTAAATCTTTTGAGCAGGAATCTGTAAAGAGGGAAAAGAATCCAATAGTAGAGAGAATGGAACAAGACAGATAGTAACAGTAGAATTACCAAAAAGCAACAATTACATGCCATGAGTAGCATGGCAAATTGTAATGCTGGTCAAAGCATTTACCCTCTTCAAAATAATTTTCTTAATGCAATAAACCGTATTCTCCACATACCTGACTGTATGGCAGAGGTATAGCCAAAAACTATAGAATTATAACATGATAGCCAGTATTCAACATCAAGACGGAAACTCTTGTATATAGAATATACAAACAGCTTCAGTTGAATGAGTAGTTACTGAAATAATAAAAAGGTTATCGCAAATGTTTTTCTAGTTGTAAAGAAATATTACTCATGAACAAGACAATAATAAAAATCGTAAAAGGGCAAAAAGACAACCTTAGTATGGGATA
This sequence comes from Laupala kohalensis, assembly GCA_002313205.1. Taxonomy (NCBI): domain Eukaryota; kingdom Metazoa; phylum Arthropoda; class Insecta; order Orthoptera; family Trigonidiidae; genus Laupala; species Laupala kohalensis. The sequence continues at coordinate 757,091 of NNCF01127678.1, forward strand.
GCACTCTCTTTGTTGGAACCTGCAATCACTCGAGCTTTATAGGAGATACGTCGCAGAACAGGTACGAAAAATTGACGAAGAAAGCTGATCCTTCCCGGAAAATATACAAAGAAATCTAGAACAGTTAATATGCATAGTAGGATGTTTCAAAGTGGTTCCATTTCACCTCTTTTATTCTGTATATGCCTTATTCCACCCACAAGGCAACTAACACAATCACACTTTGGATAAAATCTATTTTTAACAGAAGAGTATTCATTCGAAAAGAATAGTGAAACAACAAAACATGACTAGAAACTTGGGAAATACTAAAGTATCTAAGCATTGAAGGACAGTTAGAATCAGTGCCAAAAAGTCATTGTAGAGCTAGGGAGTTTAAGATGGAGTCAAGAAGGAGATCCATTTCTTAAACAGATCATCCGACTGGAAGCTGAGAACGGTTAACATGGCATAGTAAGCAACACACGGAATATTGGCAGCAAAACTTCTAAAAATTCCTAAGGATTGTAGACACTAAGCATTCATGGACAAGTTTAATGCCATAACGGGTCTACAAAGAAACTCAGGAACTAGCTTGGACTGTTTCTAAAAAAAGATAACTCATGAGAAGGCCATCCTTGTTCTACATATGACTAAAAGGGAACTACTAAAATCGGAGACAAGGCCTCTCATTGCTGCAACCCAGGACCAAGCATTAAGAACAAGGCGGTAACAACAAGTTTTTTACTTATAACCATAGAGGATGGTACATGTCATATATGACAAGTGTGGTTTATTTTAAAATGTGTATTTCAAAGAATTAAAAGAATATCAAAATATAGAGTTGATTTCTCCCAAAAAAGCATTTATGAACCTAAGAAAGCTTGAAAATATAAGAAAGTTACCACAATCATGACCTTAGGTCATGAAAAACATACAAGCACATTGCTATAGACAAACATTCTTGTTCAGATTACCACATCGTAGTTTATGAAAATATTAATTATTCAATCACACACGATATCCTAATCTTGCGGGTGTCATTCTGTACGCTCTATAATGCTATCGAATTAGGGTATTGAGTCATGCTGATGCCAGTCATGTTTACAAGCAAAAGCAAATAATGTCGGAATATTTACCAATATTTTACAAGAAAGGATCGGTACACTGGAGGCACTTGTGCAATAACAGATTGTGCGGTCCAACCATGTGACAAAAGACAAATTTCTGGCCAGGTGCACCGCGCCACCCACCCTCGGACCAAAATTTTAAAAAATTAGTGGACTTAAGTTAACGGACGACAAATGTAACGAAAGCAATAAATCCGTTAATGGTTTTAGAAATTAACTTCAAAGTTTAAAAGTTAGACAAATTGCTAATTTCATTAATAAACTATTATCGAATTAACGCTTTTCTGCCCAGCTCCGATTATTTGTATTTTCTTTCATAATGTGTACGAAAACGCGTCGTTTAGAATTTTAATATGAGTAATAATGCATTTCAAGGCAGTTTCATACATTTATTATTCATTTCTTTTTTATTACAGGTATTTCTTCCCTCCAAGTACATATTTCTCTTACCCAGGAGCCGCCGTACCCCAAGGTTTCTTTTAAGCTATTCTGTTTCAATAACCGCGTGCAGCCCTGTCACTAATGCACGCAGAACCCTTGGACACCGCCCACGGCACCAAGAGCGCACTCGAAATATACATCAAAAGACCAAAGGTGGAAGCGGTCGCGAGTCGCGAGAATCCCACGGTGAGTTTATTATTTAAATGTGACTTATTAGAGTTCACGGAAGTTGGCGATAGGCGCTGCGGTTGAGCCCATGCTGTCTCCCTCCTCCAAGTGGCCTCCAACAATACGGGTGTAGCTGGACGAAAGCGTCGCACATGACCCAATACTCCAGGAAAACATGCATTTTACTTGGAAAATTTGAAAGAAGTTTTTATTTTGACTGATTCTTACGTATTTTTGGTGAATATAACAGAATTTCAAGTTTGCATTTAGATATCTCTGCCGCATAACAGCATTTTATTAATCGAGAGTGCTAAAATTTTAGTTTTTTAATATTTCTTTTTCTATTGGTCTTAGAATAAAGTTTTGCTTTACTAAATGAAAGAAGACAAAAAACCAAACAACTTATTTTATTATGTGTATTACAAATTGTTCGTTACGATGCATAATTACTTCTCAAGTACCCGTCGTGTTTCGTTCAAAAATACGAATTTTGCGATGCGCTCCCACTTATCAACGAATAAAAACGGTGCTGCATACAGTTCACGTGGAAATGAGAAAACGTAGAATTTGACAGCTATAATTCCTTCTTCTTTACTTCTTTCTTCACGTATAATTTGAAACCACTGAAAAATTGATATTTTCAGACATACATCACCAGTTTGATTGATCACTTTATACTTTCACGTACACTTGAGAATCTCATTAAATACGTTATTAGTATTATTAATTATTAGTAATGAACGGTAGATCTTTCTTTAATGAGGTTTAACAATACAATTAAAAAATTAAAGAAAGTTGCTTTCGTTTATGTTACGAATAAATGTGTTTTTTCTTACTTTATCTTATGATTTATTTTCTTTGCACCATTTTAACCGTCAATGGTCTGTGTTGGGTGAAAATGCTTTCATGAAGATGAGTGAAGTTATGACGGGAACCGGCGTTAGGTTCCTTGACACTGTCTTATTCTTTAATACCATGTTCCTTCTTGACCCTTGATATACTCTACATGTATCAAGGGTCAAGACCTATTTGAAAGAAGGTCAAATTTTCTTTAATGAGTTTACAATTATTCTATACAGCTAAAGTTTTGAACAAATTTATTGTCTTCTTATGTGTTAAAGATGTCAGATTCAGTATTTCAGTTCAAGGTATGTAACATTATAATAGATAGTTGTGAAAAAATTTCGTTGGTGAAATCACCATAAATCTTGCTATTATTTTTATCCCTGAAATAGGCAATAAATTTAACCCTGAACAAGACAATAAATTCTAAACATTTGCTCTATAAAAAATGTAAATTAATTGAAAAAAATATGATTTTCCGTCAAAAACCTCCTTTTTATACTGTCTCATTTTGCGTATATATTCGATCATTGTCATTCATAATATAATACGTTCTCTTAGAAGAAGAAAAATTTCATAATCTAGAACATTTTCACAAGATTTTTAACAGTCACTACGAGTAGAGGTTCATCGATAATCTTCCTGCATGTTCAAGACCTATTGCAATCTTTTTCTGCACTTACAAGAAATCATTTTCACAAATTTGTGGGGAGTAAGAGTGACTGAGGCGATAAAAGAAATTAAACCATGATTATTCTGTTTTCATTTCCGTACACAAGGTTTCTTTTCTTCTCCTGTCCATCGTTTGACAGATGGGGACGCAGTGAATGTTGCCTAGCGTCTCCATCTGTGGGTGGTAGTGTTGCAAGGTTTGAATTATTTTTCAAAGAACGATTGAATTAAATATTTATGTCTGTAACTATTCAGTATACCAGTGTTATGCTAGTGATTACCATATTAATACAACAGCAACATAAACATTAGGAATGAAATTTGTATAGTGTAGCGTATGTTATCAAGTTGGTATTTTTCTTAAGAATTATCACAAATTTTATTTTGTCCTGTTGATAAATGGTAGACGTTATATAACGCCTACTGAACGCATGTACAAATATAATATTATCAGGTGCTATATCATTATATATCCCGGTTGTATAATTTGTCCACTTCTTTTCCCTTGCCAGTTAAAAAATTTATATGCCTTTTTGTAAATTCTGTCATGAAAACAAGAAACCCTTTGTCTTCTCCTATGACGATGGCTGACTTAAAATAGTGTGCCTTTGCCATTTTCTTTCTACGATTCTGGAATCCGCATCTTCTGTTGCTTGAAAAACTTCAGTCTTCTGATTTGACATTAGTCTTGAGCATGACTGTATGTCGATTTTTGTTTTTATAAGATAAGAAATTCTTCTAAGAATCTGGACACTATACTCTCATCACAAGTTATGACAAATAAAGAATTTCTTTCTTTCACTGCTGACTATTTTCACTTTTTTGTGCGCCGAGAGGAAGTTCTGTCAGGGTAACCATAAAAAACAAAAACTGAGTCGGCGGTTTAATGCGAAATGATGATGGATATTTTGACCAAAAAGCGACGCAGCAGACAGCCTCCATCAATAAGTTGGGGGTATCTATGACATCAGTTTCACAGGAGAAATATGAGAATACTTCATCAGACTCATTTCGTTTCTGCACGCATTCCATCTTCAGGAAATACAGAAGGAGGATATGGGAAAAGTTCAAATAAAAGGAATTCTTCCAGCCTTTCATCCTTTTCTTTTTTGGGGGCGGGGCAGGGAGCTCAGATTTTGCAAAAAATGAGAAGTGGGTCAACTAGAATGACGTCATTGTCAACGCGGATGGCAGTTTTCTTGTTCCTGCGAGGTATGGAGCTTCCATTGCCTTGACATTTACATGACTTTAAAACGTTATCTTGTGCCTTGCACTCATCCGTGGATTTATAGACATGATCGACATGACAATCATCAACGTTCTTGCATTGGAGGGGAGGGTGAGAGTTGATTCAGTCAATTCAGCATTTCTCTTGATATCTTCGTTATCATGAGTGGTTCGTGAACTATATTATACGTTCGTATATAGTAGCGCAGGATTTTCGCGACAATTCCAAGAGAGCGCCTCTTAATTCTTCTATGCCATTACACAAATTGTGAAGGTACACCAAACATAGTATTCATATTGACAAAACACTTTCATTCATTCCACGTCAACCCTCCTGTCAAAGTCATTTTCATAAGTGATTGTTATCTTATATTGACCTTATTCCGGACCAGAACTTATCAGACAGCCGTATAATGAACGTAAAGAAATGAAATAAATATTGCTAGTAAGAACAATAATTTATTTATAACAAAAACTAAATCATCTTATTTTAAATTCTTTATTGTATTGTTCAACTTAATTGAAGAAAGATCTTTCATATAATGCTATTTATAATAACTTATTTAATAAAGTAATTCAAGCGTGCGTGAAAGGATAAAGCAAGGTCTCAAACTGGTGGTATGTGTTTAATATAAATTTTAAAGTGGATTCAAATTCTATGTGAAGAATGAAGAATAAAGAGAAGGAATTATAGCGACGGGAAAAACGAGTAATTTTGCAAGTTGATAAGCGGGAGCGCATCGCAAAGTTCGTGTTCTTGGGTAAAGCACGGCTCACTCTAAATGCGTTATTATGCGTCGTACTGAAAATTTGATAATATACAAAGTTGTTTGGGTTTTTGTCTCCTTTCATTTAGAAAAGCGATACATTTGTTTTTAAAACAATGGGAAACGAAATATCAAAACAATTAATTTTTAGCATTTCACTTTCGATTTTTTCAAAATGCTGAATTATGTGGTAGACACACCTTGAAATTCGGATTTAATATAAAAAATACGTAAGAATCAGTCAAAATAAAAACTTCTTCTAAATTTTCCAGATATAGCTTCTTTTGATTTCTAATTGCTTGGACTACAATACATATGTACGTTGAAAATGTGTTCATTATTAAAGTATTTTCACACAATTTACCGAAATGATGATAAAATTCAAGGTTTATTGATTTACACCGTAAACAGTCGAAATCAAGTTGGTCATATTATATTCAGAGAACTAACGTTTAGTGCTTTTCATTCCTAAATTTAAAATGATAGTTCCACAGGTTCTTGTTATTGCGATTAATTTGGTGAGTGTTCATATATATTTTTATTTTTCTAAATTTACATGCGAAGTCTTCTACTGAACATCTCGCTTGGAAGACATGACTATTTTGAGGTTCTCTTTCATTATTGGCTGATTTCTCTCTTTGGTTTTCCCCTTTCTTTCATAATAAGGCTATGTTTTGTCTACGACCTTTATTCTGTTCTACGCATTAGGTGGAAACAATACACTGACTGTTGAAATAACCGTTGTATTGCCCACTCCCATAACATACTGATGAACATTAGAAAATTTTATTTACTCGCTGTTGATTTCTGAACATGTTCCAAATGTCTCTTCCAACATATTCTTTGGTGAATTCATCTCTTTCTTGCGCAATCTCAATAACTGTGTCTCTTAACCATTTCCCTTATTCTATCTCATTCAGAGCTCATTCCGGCTCGAGCAGCTGACCTGCAAGGACCTTCTTTTCCAGCTCTAGCTGTTCTCGTGCCGTCGCTGCCTCTTCGGAGCTTCGCCGTTCGCCGTCGTGACGTTGCGGAAGACTTCTGTTTCCGCCGTCGGGGAGTACACAGCGCTGTTACGCAATCTCAGCCGCTTCCTGCGGCAACCGCCGCCGTCCGCGGCAAGCTGCTACTTTTGACCGGCAACTGCTCAACCGGAGGGGGAACTCCTCGCGACCTCGCTCGCTCCCGGGAGGGCGCGAGCAGGGCGCTGCACCGTTGCGTGCTGTGCGGGATACATCCCGCGTAATATTCATTGAGCAAAAGAGCACACATATTAAGAGCATTTTTTTTCACTCAATACTAGTTGATTGTTTCTTTTATCATCTTTATTGGAAAAACCTGGAAGAACTATGGAACACGAAAATCCGGAACATCGGAGGAAGAACTCCTTGAAGACTGGTAGCAGACGCCAGCACACCAACTCCAGAAGTGACTCTGGTTCGTCACGGAGCCAGTCCACATACCTCGCCCGCCGTGGACTCGGTGACACGTCATCACCAAGGACGGAAGTCACGGCCTAGAGGCAACGAACCGCCGAACCCGGCGCGTCCACAAGCTCTGGCGACCCTCATCTGAAATGCAGCACTCCAGTGCAAGGTAAATCAGGTCCCGGCGGGATCAACGCACGCGGTGCCCAGTGTGCATCATTCTTGGCCATTCCATCATCATCATCATCATCATCACTAGAATTACAAATCTCACTTTCAATACCCAACATCACCATCCCTAATATGGATTGTGACGAGGGATTTATTACACACAAAAAAAGGTATTCAAACCTAAACTTTCACTTCAATCTAACATGATTAACTTGTCCAACAGGTTCACCCCCTTCGCAAACGCATCAATAATTTCATCCGATTCTGCAGCTTCACACGGTAACATTGCCTCCACTTCATCAGTCAATTCATCCAATACAGGAATGAAATCCACCAATGATCAACGCATAGGTGAAAACAACACCCGTTCTACAAACACTAGCCCGGCATTTTCCAGCGGTGGTAGAAAGTGAGGTCAAATATTCATAAAAATTATATTTGATCCCAAGGAACTTCTAAAAGAACTACAGAAAGTCTCTTCTTCCATCATGACAGGCAAAAACACAAAAAGTTACTTCATAGTAAAAGTAAACAATATCAAGGACCACCACGCAGTGACTAAAAAGCTATAGGATCTCAAAAAAGAAGATGCTAATACTTCGTATTTTTTTCATCGTATCACGGAGGAAAGAAAACATCGATTAGTAGTCAGAGGTCTTCAATCAAACGAAGACCTCTCAAACATAAAAACAGCTATCGAGACCCAAGGTTTCATGGTCTGTCACATACCCGAAATTTAAAAAAAAAACAATACTCAGACTCACCTCGGTCTGTATCAGGTCGAAATAGACATATCTAACACAGCTGCTTTTAAAGCAAATATTAGATATCTTAACCACCTCAGAGTTAACATTGAGGAACCACACAAAAATGACTGGATCACGCGTTGTACGAGATGCCAAGCATGAGGACACACGAAAAACCACTGTGGTCGTGACACTACCTACCTCCTTTGTGCCCAAGACCACGAAATGGCAGGCTGCCCGAGACCATCTACATAAGCATGCGCAAATTGTGCTTGTGACCACGTGGCCTCGTGGTCAGGATGTTCTGCCCTGAACTTTGTCAAGCAAAGAAGGCAGAAACAGCTAAATAAAGCTAGGGAAAGGAGAGACACTGCTCTCCAACACAAAGGTATGAAATACCTACGTCCCACCTTCGCAGCAACACCCACCCCTCCTCCTCTCCATACCTCTTTCGCCAAAATCGTTCAAGGCAACTCCCCTGCCCTACAGAATAATTCGATCCAAACTTCCAACTCATCTGACATTCACGAAACCATATCATCCCTAAAATCCTTTGACCTAAAGAAAATCTTTACTATAGCTACTGCAATAATCAACATATTGAAAGGACCTGAAAACATACTGAAGAAGGGCTTATCAATCATCAACGTACTAGCCCCGTTTTTTGAATAATGAACAATCGAAAAATAAAAAATAATAAACTTTGCATCCTGGAACTGCCGCGATGGAGTCCATCACAAGAGATCATTCATTTTACAATTTTTACTAGATCACTCCATTCATATACTATTAATGCAGGAGACCTGGTTCACATTAACATTATCATTCTCGTTAGTAGGCTACTTCATCTGTCGTAATTACAGGATTGCCTCGCCGAATACGCCTCATCATAGAGGGGAAAGAACAGCCATAGCCATCAGGAAGCACATTCCTCATACGTGATTTCGACGCCGACATTCGTGTCAATAGAAGTCAATAGACGGCGATTGAAATAGGAACGATCGACAGGCCACTCACAATAGTTTCCACATACAGAAGACCTGCGAAAGCGAATGCATTACAAAAAAATGACCTTGACATAAAATCGCTTTCAACAAGACTTTTCATCGCCGCCGACCTCAATGCAAAGCACTGTTCCTGTGGATGTGCTAAGAACAACACAGCGGGAGCGACGCTCAGAGAGTTCTTGGACGAAAATTCTTCTTACTTCCCTCTCCCACAGGACCCACACACCTCGTTAACGAATCCCCTCACGATATCTTCGACTTTCTCAATCATACCAGCAATAGTGTTTTTTCAACTCTTATGATTTTTAAACACTATACTCAGAATTATCTATAGTTCGATAATAACTTGTACATGTAATTTTTTTGCGTTAAATGTAATTTTTTTGCTTCCGGAGAGTAAATTAGTTTATTGACCTCCACGTGGTCAAACGCAGTTTGTACTGTTTGTTTGACAATAAATTTATTATTATTATTATTATTATTATTATTATTATTATTATAGCCCTTACCAACCCTCATCCACTACAAGAATTGACCTCTGACCACCTCCCAATCCAATTTGCAACTTCCATAGGTTTCTACCCCTACGAATTTGACCCTCCCCCTATCCAAAAAAACCGATTGGAAATCATTCACCTCCCGGATCAGTCAAAAAGTAAATCCCAACATCCCACTGAAAAACTTTATAACGAAAGCCAATATTGCTGAATCAAATGACATTTAGAAAAAAAAATTACGCAAGCCAACAACCGCCACTCCCCCACTCCTGGGTCCTGGCACAAACTCGCCCACGTACGACGAAGCCAAGAAGGCGGAGATATTCGCTAACATGCTAGAAAAAAGGTTTAATTGTCCATCACTTCCTGTATCAACACCGCCAGCTCTGCTATCTCCCCCTCACACTTCACCTGATGACATGACCTAGATCATCAACTTAGAGGAAGGTAAAGATATTCTTAAATCCAGCGACAACAAGAAAGCTTGTAGCCCAGATAAGATGAGAGGAAATCAACTAAAGCACTTGCCGAGGAATGCCACGGAACTTATACACAAACTGTTTAACTTCTACATCTCCATGGGTTGCTTCCCTTTTCCCTGGAAATGCGCAACAATCATCCTAATCCCCAAACCCGGAAACACCCAGAAGACCCAAACAACCATAGACCCATCAACCTTCTCTCTCAACTCGGATAATCCTTCCAATGTCTCCTTCTCCGCAGGCTCCCCTCCTTCCTCGAAACCAATGACATTCTTCCCCCCTCACAGTTTGGATTTCGTAAAAACCTATCCACCCCCTGCAGACTCTCCGACTAGCACAACACCTACCAACCCCCCTCTCCCGTCGCAAACCTGTTCCCGCCATCTTCTTCGACTTTTCATTTGCTTTCAACACAGTCCACCATGATCTCCTCCTCCGCAAAACCATCCCACTAGTACCACCAATCTTTCATAACACTCTCCAAAGTTACCTCCTTGACTGAACATTCAAAGTAAAATACCAGGATTCCCACTCGACACGCCGCCGCATTGACGCACGAGTACCCCAAGGTAGCGTCCTTGCCCCAACCCCTCTTTTTCCTCTACACATCAGACCTCCCTAACTCCCCTCCATCACTTGATTCATCTATGCTGACGCCGTGGCCTACTCGGCAAGTGCCAAAACCCTTGACACAACCATTGACAAACTACAAAGTGCTTCTGACAAACTCATCAAATGGAGTGATTATAACGGACAGAGGTTGAACTCGACAAAATGCCAATGCATCATATTCTCAAGATATAACACGACCAACCCTCTACTCGCAAATGCGAAAAACATGTTTGAACGGTCGCACTTTACCCTGGACGCCTAAGGTCAAATACCTAGGAGTAATATTTGACCGTCGCCTTGATTGGACCACACACACTAATGAAGCAAGAAGAAAGATACTAAACACCTCAGCCAGGCTGTACTCTACATTATCTAACCGACAAATTCACATGAAAGCTAATATGACAATTTACAAGACGTGTATACGCAGACAGGCGACGTATGAGAGTTCGACATGGGCCACAGCTCTACCTTCAAATCTCAAGCGACTTCTCACCGCCGAGAACAGAGTTCTAAGATTATCAATTGACCCACCGCCACTAACCAGCAACAGACCGATTCGGCAGGCAACCAACATACAACAAATTCATCACTTCATTTACAATCTCGCCTAAAAGGAAATCACCCACGCCTACAATCACGCAACAAGAAACCTGATTCACCATTACCATCATCATCTACAACGTCCTTCACCTAAAGGACATTATCGTTTTCCGATATATATTCTAAAACTATCTCCTCCTAACCTTTAAATCTATTTTTTTACTCTTCTAACGTTTATTATGTCCTTCTTTCTCAAAGAATTTACATCAACTCATCTTCACCTGGACAACTGCCGACCTAATCGCCGGTACCTGATTTACACGACTCGGAGTAAGTCGGCGACAAGCGCCTGACTTCTCCAGAGTCGCAATGAAAAGTGAAGAGTTTGATACTCATAAAAAAAATTGGCAATATACAAGAAGCGAACCACTTGGTGCAGGCTTGCAGAAAACCGTCCAATCTTCGACTCGATATTCTATCTTCTGATTTCCACACTATCTAATAATTTAACTCCAGAAAGTAAAGCGTCCTTAGACATTGTACTGTACCATCTACTCATTTACAATAAAAGTAATTTTTCTAAGCTATTATTTTCCTTCAAGATATCAGCGCCACACGATATCCCTAGACTATATTTCCATAACTGAAAATCGATGTCATCTCTACTTTATAGTGCTAGAGACCTTAGACTCGAATGTTTAACCTATTCTATCCTTTGCATGAAGTAAAACATTTATAACCTTTTGTCCAATGGAAATTATTTTTTATTAAATTATTTCGTCCGAAATAACTATTTTCCGAAATAGCTATTTCAAAGTGCAAACTATTTCAAGGCGCTCACAGATGAACAGACCTTATGGTCAGATTCTCGTCAAAATAAAGACTATTATTATTATTATTATTATTTCTTGTTTCACAAGTTTCGGGGGACTTTCCAGGAAATTCAGTATAACAGCGGGCTAGACTTGCCAAAGCATGTTGTACGTTTCATAATGAAATGCAAGCTATTTCTCTGACTGGAAAACATTTCTGACTATAGGACGTGTTCTCAGTATCACGCGCTTCTGTATTTTTTTTCGACGCTCTAGTTTGTATACCCAATTTCCCTAAATTATCAGATGCATGCTGTTCTACCATTTCTGAGCTTGGAATGATAATGGTGAGGATTGATACTGATTTGTGAGGTTTGCCACAATTCATAGGCAAATTCACTATATTTTCTAATTTTTTTACCGGGTGGTTTTTTTCAGGTTTCTGTTAAGTGCGTCAGCAATGTCAATAAGAAGGGTCAAGCACTTCTTTTCGTCTATTATAATGATATGAGGTTTATTGTTTTGAAGGGTTTTGTGAGTGTGAATGGTTCTGTCAAAGTAGATTATAGCATTTTCATTTTGCAAAACTCCTTTATAGCGGTAGTATGAAACCAAGTTAGCTTGAAACCCCCATTTTAGAGTTTGTGGTGTACTATGCCGGCCTTATCAAGTATTAATTTTGTCATTTGTGATCATCCAGATGTGATGTGATCAATATTTTCAGTGTGGTTGGTTGTGTTTCAGGTGATATTTGTCGTTATAAATAGAGGGGTTCTTCTATCAGAGAGGGGACTTTTAGGTCCCCCCTCGTATGTATTTCTTACAGTTTGTCGTTGGCACATCCTCATCCTATATTGCCAGTATGGAGTCCGGTTTCCGCTAACAGGTTATCATAATTAAGTAATTTCACTGAGTTTAGAGTATCAGCAGAAGGCTCACTCAGGACGTGGTAAAAATTTTCATGTATTGCCTTGGAACCCCAGCGCTGTTCCTTGTCACGAATTTACTATTTCCTAGTTTTGTGGAATTATTATTTGTGAGTTTCAGCACAGTATACGATACGAGTTTGCCTTATGAAGGGGAAATGTTTGGGTTGTGCCGTAGAAAATCTTCCTCAGAGATAAAATTTGACAGTTGTAGATCTTCGATGTCAAGGATGCCTGTACCAAGCTTGTGTGGCAGTGTTGAGCGCACTACGCAGGATTAAGGAGGTACTAGTTTTTATTTTGTTTGGTCATTGTAATTCTAATGAACTTCTGGAGATTGTACAAATTTCTTTCCGACAATTTCATAATTCAAAAGCTGTATGTCAGAATAGGTATGGAAAATGTAATTATTGCCTAAAGTCATGTTTCTACCTGTCAAATGTATCTTCATTACGAAATGCAGTGTACTCAGAAGATTGTTCTTCATTCACCAATCCAAATTCCCAAGGAACTGTTGAATATCCAGGCATTTGTAGATTATGTGCATCTTCCATGTCAACAAATGGAACTTCATCAATGGGTTTCCTGGTAATTTTACATTCAGAATGTGAAGAGATCGACATTTACATAAACCAAACTCCATTTGGGTGTCCTGAGAAAAGAATCTTACTGACTAAGTATGTAGAGTTGGTCACTAGATGTGGTAAAAGGTTTTATATCATCCATATTGAGATGTTGACAGATCTTGTGTCTGGTGATTCTTCCACTTCTAATAACAAAACCCTACTAGTAGCATACAGGATGTTGCTCAGGGGGTTCATTGCCAGACAGAATCATAAGAGGCTTAAACAATCTCCTTGAAAAATGTCTCTCCGCTATCTATTTGATGTATGTTTTAACAACGCAGTCACTTGTGTTAATGTGGATTTTATTTGGTTCGTAATTGCATACTATGTGCTAATTTTTTGTAATACGTGTATTAGGGTTGCCGTTGAAAAACGAAAGTCCGAATTTCTGCAAAACTCCCCTCTAGATCAGATTAAAATGCAAAAAAACAGTGAGGTTGGCAAACGTTCAACCGATTTGGAGAATAATAATAAGTGCCACCGAAGAACTTAAATTTAAATGGGATTTAAAATGGAAAAGTGAACTTTTTTTATACTTTTGAATGTAACATTCTTATTTTGCAACATTTTGACATGAATGTAGTTTTGATAGTTTTCTTTCCATCGAAAAGCATCATTTTTAAACACAAAGACAGTATAATGATAGTCAATTGACTGTTTGTTGTAATTTAAAACTAGTTCTTAACATCGGATTTGTTCTTAACGACCAGAGTCCTGTAGGGTAATTAGTTTTCTTCCATTCTTTTTGAGTACAACTGCAGGGCATTGTTCATGGCTGACTAACCTGCAATCATTCATTCTCTGGACACGATAGATTACACCATGGAATTGGAGATATTTATTCGAGGTACTCTGTAACCAGAATCTAACTTACGAGGTACTCGTAACCAGAAACACCTCGTGTAGAATGTAGTTCTTCACCACGCACAGACGGTGTTAGACGTAGCGTCACCGATGATAAAGATCTTGCATATCTTCTCTGCTCATCCCTGGGGTGGTGTGGACCAGTGTCGAGTCAGCCTCGGACAAAGATGCTATCTCTTCTTAACCCCTTGACCCCATCATTATTATTCTTATTATTATATTTTTCTTATCATTATTATTATTTCTTAGGAGTGGTATTCAGTTCACAGTCACCAAATATGTTGTGGCTGGTTGAAATGTATAAACCCAGTTGTTTACATTATTACTATAATAATAATTATTACTATCCTTATATCATCAATTCCAAGTTTTACTATGAGCTCTTTGCTATTTTGTTCTTTGAACCATCGTACCACATAGCTTTTGTATTATCAACGGACAATTTCAGATTGTACCTCAGCCTTTTGAAATATACCCAACAGCGAAACGGCACGAACGAAAGACAAGCTTTGAAAAGACACATCCTGCCCTACCTCTTGGCTATTTTATTTATTTATGTTGTCATTTTTATATCATAAGAGATATTACATGACTATCAGCTCGTGAATCCTGTACTCTCCTTCTGCAGTCTGATGTCTTTGGTCTACTCAATACTCCCAATACTCCACTACATTTTCAGAGCTTCGTTTATTTCAAATATTTCTTCTATGAAGGAGCGAAATACCTCGTATCTTTCTTTACTATCTATCATGGTATGTGGTATATCCGTTATTAATTCACTTCTCTTCATCTCCCTCAGATACCTCGCCCTTTCTTCATCATAACATTCGCATTCCCATAATACATGCTCAACCGTTTCGGGAGCACTGCCACACCCACATGTCTCATCAGATAGCTTTCCAAAAAGTTTTAAACAATATTTAAAATCTCCGTGTCCTGTAAATATTTCTTCTATTCTCTAGGCTGGTTGAAACCACTTTCTTCGCTGAGTTACAAACAGTACATTTGGAATACATGAGAACTTTGTTCTCCCTTTATCAGATCTCTTCCATCGAATTTCCCCTGTCTCTAGTAATACTTTTGTTAGCTTTTTCCAGTCTTTATCCTCTATTTTAACTATTTCTCCATCTAACAGCAATTCTTTGCTTCGCCTCATTGCTATTCTTAACACCCATTCTCTATGGTAAAGTAGACAGGTATCACTCCCAACAGTACATTCAAGGCATCGTTTGATACTGTACAATAGGCTCCGCTCAATCGCAAAAGACATAATCGCTGGATCCTTTCCAATCGGTTACGCAAATGAACATTTCGCAATACCTTTGCCCAAGTCTCACATCCATTCATTATAATGGGTACAAGAACACTTTTATACAATTGTATCAACTGACATTTTTCCACATTAAATTTTGTTAATCCAATCCTTAATAGTTGATAATATGATTTTTTCACTTTTTACTAGGTATTTCACATGTGAATGATATTTTAATACTGAATCAATCCAAGATACATATTTTCCATCTTCATTCGGATCCTTACTCCATTTATTCGCAAACTAGGTTCCTTCTTTTTCACATGTTTCATCCCAAACACTATTCCAATAGTTTTTTCCGCAGCGATTTCCAGGTTATTTTCTAAATACCATGTTTCACAAATTTGCGGTATCCCATTCCCTGTTTTCCACATCTTGAGTCTCATAGTACAAATAGAGCCAAATCACCCACATATGCGACTATGTTGTATCCCATTTCTTTAACATTTCTTAACAGCTCATGTATCAAGACAATCCAAAAAATTGTGGATACCATGTGACCCGTGAGGACATCCTTTGTTGATTTCATGTATAATTTCATCACCTCCAATTTCTAAATACGTAAATCTGTCTCGAAAATAATAAAAGATGAAATTATATAAACACGTGTCTATTCCACATTCCAAAATAACTGCCCAATGAACATTATTAAAAGCACCCTTTATGTCTAAGAATTGTACCAAACCTATTGTTATCGTTCTGTTCTCTATCCAACCAGTTAACATTTTCATTGCGTCTAACGTCGATAGTACTTTGTCGAAATCCGAATTGTTCGTCTTCAAGATAATTCCCATCTTCAATTGTAACGGTTAGTCTTTCTATAATGATTTCCTCAAATATTTTCCCGTAGCATGGCAACAAACTTATTGGACGTTATGAATTAGCTTACTCAATACTACAATTTCTTCCTTCGTAAAAGACGCACAGTTGTGCAATATTCCACTGTTTCGGAAATATTCCTCTCGCCAAATATGCATTAAACAAGATCTTAATATTTTGTTCACCACATATGACTTACTAATCATTTCGTTACTTATTATGTCGTATCCTGGGCTTTCCCTCATCTTTAGTTACTTGACTACATTGCCTAATTCACTTTGCTTTCTTTCGTATATTCTTCCATCTACAGTCTGCTTCTCCCATAACCTTGTTTCATCGTCTTGAGGTAACATTTCTGCTAATAACTTTTCTTCTGGTTCTATCCGATCTTTTCTTCTAATACCATCCACTATTTTCGAACTCCAGACTTGTTTACGTTTAATCTCATCTCGCGCTATTAAATATGGAATTCCACACATATTTTATTTCATATTCTTTATTAGAAAACTCTTCCATGTTTCTTGTTTACTTTCTTTTATTTTCATTCAGGAATTCACGTAATGTTTTTTCTGTTAATTTCACATTCCGTCTCTCTTTATATAACTTTCTTCTGGCCTTCCCTCGTGTTTTCTTCAAAACACTCAGTTCGGCCGTCCACCACAATTGGAATGTTCGTAAAGATGTCTTCTTCCATGGTGCGCATTCATGTGTTACTCGAAGTATCTTGATCTGCATTTTATCCATATATCCCTCGACATTATCTATTTCATCGCTGGTCATTGTCAGTTTCTTTGAAAACAATTTCTACTTTTTTTTGTAAATTTCTTTCTAGAGACAATCTCTTTAAGTCATGCTCATTTACCTATTTCAAATAATATGATCCGATGTTATTCCCTTAACAACTTGCCAGTGAGTAACATCACCCTGGTTCAAAATTTTGTCAAGGGTTAAATCTACTATTGATTTCCCCCCCTCTTTCATAAAACGTATGCAAACTGATCTCATTCTGTATTATCAATCCTTGTTTGATTATCAGATCTTCCAGTAATATCCCATTTCCATTTGTTAGCCTATTACCGTACATTGTTGATCGTCCATTCACACCCATACATAACACCATTTTTTCATTTATGTGTTCCCGTATTATTTTTTGTAACATATTCACCTCTTCAACACATTTACAATTCCCCCTTAAATATGCACTGACGATTATATATTTCCGTTCCTTATGTTGTATTCCGCACGTCACCAAATGTTTATTGGAAAATTTTCGTAACATCACTTCCATGTCATTTTTTATTATCAATATACAAGCCCAGCCGTTATATTCCTCTATAATACATGTCTTAATATTATTATGACATATTTTCCCAAACGATAAGTAACATTCTTGGAAGCAAAAAAATCAAACTTTTCCTCCTCTAGAAATGCCATTTCTCCCTTGAGGATAATTTTGGATAGATTTTGATGATAAATTCTAATTGCCATAATCTATCGATGTTATTAATATTCTCTGTACCTTCTTATATGCTGGGCAGTGATTATTAGTTAATTTATGATAGCTTTCCGTTTACAATTAGCACACTCCGGAGGTATATTTTTATTGATTTAAATTATTGTTAGTATATACGTACATTTTTGTAAATAGTTTATATAATAAGTTCTGTCTTAATTCATTATATATGCATAACGTCTCTGGTCTCTCCCATACATTAATGTGTTATTTTGTAAATACTTTTTCTTATAGACACTATATGTAAATACTAATTTTGTAAATACTTCTTATAGACTCTTGTCTTATGTAAATACTTTTGTAAATTTCTTTTGTAAATATTGTCTCTTGTAAATATCTATTCCATGTACAGTCTGTGTGTCCTGACCGTTGGTTTTCCGTGGTTCCCAACTGTGCTCACTGAATCAGTCAGTTGCATCTACTTCAGATTTAAGAAACTATTACAGTATGCCACAACTTTATATTATAATAATAATTAATTTTCTATACTTAACTTAAATATAACGGTAGTAGGAAATAAAAATATCAATCTTCCTATGAATAATGTAGACGCAACTGAACAATTCATTGAGAGTAAATACCAGGGCATGTAATGCACGGCCCACGGCATTAAAGGGCTTAAGAAGGTAAAGGGGCAAAAGTCTCTCCACGTGTAATTTAAAATGTAAATGTTGTAAATAAAATGCCCTATTGAATTAAATTGAATTGAAATTTTTTTCTTGACACATTTGACGTATTAATGATTTTATTCTGAACAATGTCTGCATGTGTCTGTTATATCCTTACAGTCTTAGCCATATTACTGAATATTTGACATTGGTAGCAACGAACCGGACTCGTACACTGTGACACACGATAACTTTCTAATCTAAAGTAAATTCTCCCTTTCCGCAACAATACTCTCATGTATTCCTGATTCCGAGAAATCAGCGTTCCTACATTCGGTTTTGTTCTTCGTAGTGTAGTTAATACTTTTGTTGTTTTTTTGCCAGAAAATCCTCCTTTTCCCCTACGCCTTCTAAGTTCTGTTCAAATAACCCTTCAAATAAGTCCTCATCCGTCAAGTCACTTCTTACACCATGAACTAATAGTCTGGACTATCACTTCCGTGGTCGCTGTGCAATTACACTTTCCTCTTCCTGAAGAAGTTTCGTTAGTTTTTCTATCTCTTTATTTGACTCCCCAATTACTATGACTTTTTACTTTATTCTCCCTCATATCCCAAATGTTTACTTTTTCTTTTTTCGTCATGACAAAGTCCAACACGGTCTCCCGAACGGTGCCCATATCTCCATTTTGTTTCCCAGTAATCAGAAGATTTTGCTGTTGTCCTGTCCTGTGTTTTGTCTTTAGTGCAACTGAGTATATTTTTCTCTCTGTTGTGATAAAATCACATCGCTCGTTCCTATACCCTTTTAATATTGTTTTTTCCGTCTCTCGAACAGTTTCCAAAATTCTTACCTCTACCCGTTCTATCCCATCAGTTTCTCCTTTTATTCTCGGTTCTTGTATAGAATTTCTAACAGATGCAATTTCTTTTTCGATTTTTTCTATACATTCTTTCACTCGCTTATCCCTCAGTTGTACCAGTCGTTTGATGTTCTCCCAACATATTCCAACTTTCCTCAATCACATTAATTAATCTTTTCTCTAAATATGTCAGAGTAAGCTCATCCATGAATCGCTCATAAGCCAATTCCAACTTTTCTCCGAATTCCTCTAACTGGTTCTTCATATCTGTCATTGTTTTGAAAACTCCTATTCGATCTTTCAATGTGTCGTTCTCTTACTTCAATCGTGCTATCGTACTCCACATTTCTGTAATTCCATCCTTTATGTGCATTTGATTCCTTTTAGAAATTCTTTTCCTGAATGTCCTCTGATAAGTATGCCTCGTCATTTCCATAATCTATTCCCCTTTTATCCTAAGTTACTTTGAAAATATTTATAGATATTTCGGTATTTAATTTGAAAACCGTATTACCGTATCGTGTACGTATATTCCATTAATAATCTGTAGATAATTCATAACCTCATATGCAGTATCACACTGTACTTGAAGCAGAAAAGCAATGGTACCGCCCTGCCAAATAGGCACACTAATATCGGTTTGCATATCGAGAGGCTCTTGAAGCAAAATTTTCTCGTATACATATAGCCGAACCTTGAAAACATGAACAGTGTCAATTTTCGCTTATACGAAGGAAATTTCTACTTGAAAGGCAGCACTACATACTGCAATCACACGCAGCACTCATCTGTGTAAAGTTTTATCTTTTTACAAGTCTCTGGAGTAATAGATGTTTATTTTCTGCAATCACCATCACACAACCATTTTCAATAAATAATATTTGCCGTTAGACAACTCCGTCAGAGCTTGCCCTTCTCATATGTGTTACGATAATCCTTCTTTTTGTACCTCTTATAAATTTACGCAGGGTGCCAGCAATTAAATAGTTTTCAACCGTAAATACAGGACATCATGTACCGCTAATACTGACGCTACCACGGCTACCCAATACCTCTTGACTGTCTAGCTAGAGTGACCCAACCTATAGTAAACATTCCTCTAGCAAAATCTCTAACCATTCAGATGCGCAATCTATCGTCGTCAGAATGTTCATTGCTTCATGCAGCGGGGTCTTAATTGAGCGTTGTTGTTGTTCAGTTGTTTGCGACACTTCGTGACCCTATGTATTGCTGCTCTCCATCTTCCTCTGTCCAACACTATCTCCCGCAGTCTCTCCTAACTCATATTCATAGCTTCAATGATTCAATCCATCCATCTAGTCCTCTGTCGTCCTCTTCTCCGCTTTTCTTCAATCTATGCGAACATTTCCATATTATCATTCTTTCCCAAGATGTGTCCAAAGTACTTTAATTAGCTAAATAGCATTATCCCCTCTAAGGAGTATGTATGATTGATTTCTCTTAGCACTGACTCATTTGTCGTTATCTCCGTCCAAGAAACTCTTAAAAGTTTCCTCCAACACGAAAGCTTGAACGCGTCAATCTTACGACGTTCTGATTTTCTGAGAGTCCAACTCCCACATCCGTACATAACTGCTGGAAAAATCATTGCTTTGACAATACGGATCTTCGTTTCATCTCTACTGTTATAGCTTTGTGATAGCTTTCCCCTCTAGATGCAAACGTCTTTTGATTTCCGAGCAACAGTCGTCGTTGGGAGACATTGTTGACACAAAATAAATAAATTTTTCCACCTCTTCTATATTATCACTACCTACCTTGCATGCCGTGATTGGTCCGGTAGCCATGAATTTTTTCTTTATATTTTGTTTCAGACCAGCTCTTACACTCGCCTATTTCAATCCAATAAGGAGTTATTTAAATTCCTCTGTTTCCGCCATTAATATGATGTTGTTTCTGTGTTTAATATGATCTAAAAATTTTAATTATTCTTCCAATAATTTTAATATCTGCTCCAAGTTCGTCCTAATGCCATCCTCAAAAAGATTTCAGCATAAAAATTAAATAAATAAGGTGATAGTATACAGTCCTGTCTCACTCCTTTTTTAGTTCTGGAACTTGCAGTTGTCCCAAACTCGGTTCTTTAAACTTCTTTTTGGTCTAAATATAGGTTTCTTAGACACCAAATTAATTGCAGGAATTGCAAGAATGGGTATTCTATTTTGTATTATTTTAACGTAATCTTGCTGGAATGAGGAATAAAAGCTATTGTTCGATAATTAGAGCAGTCTTAAACATTACCATGTTTTGGTTTGGGTATATAAATTGACTTCTTCCACCTTTTCGACCAACTTTAGCCTCTCTATATTTGTTGACATATCGCGTGCAGCACTTTCTCTGCTTTGCCTTTTACCTTCTTGATGAGTCCAATGGGGATTCCATCGTCTCCGCTAGCTTTGTTACTTGCTATATCTTCTAAGACCTTTCCTATTTTCCTCTCTAAAAAGTCAGTTACGAATTCCAAAACGTTTGGGTGAAACTTGTCATTATTTGTAGGTTCTTTCCCATACAGCCCATCTACATATCCTCTCCTTAATTCCTTAATTTGATCTCCCCCAGTAAGTTCTCTACCATTTGCATCTCTCACCACTTATTATTCTATTACTTACACTTTTCGTTTTGGAATA
The DNA here is from genome assembly GCA_002313205.1 of Laupala kohalensis. Classification (NCBI taxonomy): domain Eukaryota; kingdom Metazoa; phylum Arthropoda; class Insecta; order Orthoptera; family Trigonidiidae; genus Laupala; species Laupala kohalensis. The sequence goes on from NNCF01127678.1 coordinate 778,793, forward strand.
GGTTTTTATCTCTTCTGGATAAACTCTGAAACGTTTTACTCTCAATTGCAATTATTATTCTGATTTCATTATTTTTATGTTGTCTTCTTTACTTTGCTACATTTATAGCCTCCTCTGACAGCCATTTTCCCTTGTTACTTTTCTTCGCTTTGGGAGTGTATTTTTTGGCCGGATTTTGCTCATTATCTCCCGTGTTTTATTCCATAGATCTTCCGGTTTTCTATCATTTGATTAAGCGTACTTCTATATAAATTCATATCACCCTTATTTTGTAATAATTACGTAATATCAAAAGGACAAACATATCATGAAGAAAATAAATTATAATGTTGTTTCTTTATTTTACAAGTTGTTAATTTGTAGTTATTTTAGTATAATTTGAGTATCCATGGTTATGTATATTTGGTTGAAATATTGTAATTGCCTTCTATTCATACTAATTATTCAACAGAAGTGGTAAATTACACTCCAAAATAATTTATGCGAAGTTTAAAAAAATCTATAATTAGTTATTTGATAAACATAATCAGCATCCAGCCATTATTCTTCCACGGCGTACGATGATTGTGGCTAACTATTTTTTAATATAATATCTTGTTTTAATTACTGATATAGTTCACAATAGCTCAGGGATGAAATGAATGATCATCTGTACAATCCCCTTTACATGGTCTTTTTAATCCAACTTTCAAAATAAGGTGTCATGAGAAAGATTAATATCAGGAATGAGAGGGAATTATAACCTTACATTTTAACTATTTTATGTTGTTTGCACTGAAAAAGAATAACTAATTCTTGTACGACTTTAAAAAAAATACAAATTGAATTTAAATTGAGGTCATTTCTTGAATTGTCTCCCAGGATACGCAACTCACGGCTCGAACTTCGATGAGGTCCGCGGAATATGAGTTGTAGTAAATCTATAAACTAAAGTTGACACAACATACAGCTCTATAAACTTGAGTGATATTCACATTTAATGTTAATATTACTTATTTTACCCATAGAATAATGTATGGTTATTTCTTTTCTTCGTTTTGTATTTATTGTTAAGTTTATTTACTATAAATAAGTAAATAATTTTATCAAAAATGCTGTTACAAAGTGTATGATCACGAGTATGTTAATTGACTCTCCAGAAGCGAGAAAGGGATCATCCAATCAATAACGATTAGAACACACCGGACAGAAGCGGATTAAACATTTGTGTGCCCCAAAGCAACATCATTACATGCATCCCCGTAAAGAACAAAAATAGTTATGTATAAGACAGTTATCTAATAAATAGGGACAACAGCTGTGTGTATGTTATAAACCGCTTTAGCGATATTGTCGTACTCTCATGCTAAAATGACAGCGAAATATTTGCTAGAGCGCACTAATAAGCATTATTTTAAATTCTTAATTGTTTACATTATCTCCAAAAGTTTTTTATTTAAAATATGATCGAACATTATTTCTCAATGCGTAAGTTCTTGTTGTACGGGGTAAACAAACAGCGTAACGAGGTTCATGGAAGTCATAATGGAGAGTATACCTCGCTTCTCAACCGAAACAATACTTGATTTATAAACATGTTGGTTCCGGATAAACAAATTTACATTGACTTCGACCGCCGAAGGCTGCGTTCACGTGATTTAGTCATTAGGTTTGTTACTATTTACAATGAACGTGAATAAATTGTGAAAGCTCTTGCTCGTCATTTTAATGGTTAATTTCAAGAGTAATTTATTCAGCCAATTTATGTTTGTGATTTCCGTAATTAACCCGGTATTTGAAGTAACAGTTTTATTTTTTGGAAGTATACTGTTTGGGTGTGATGTTTTGGTGGGAGTTTTCCATAAAATTGCTTCTTGAAAAAAATCTTAATTTAGTTTTTTTTCTTTGCTGCTTAATGTACGAAATTAATAAGTTCAGAATATTTTCCGATAGCTAACAATAAATTTTCTGTATTACCAAAATAATGATTGAGTCGAATCTATTTCTTTCATCAAATATGAAATGCATCCATTGCGACCCAATTTTATATACTTTTCATTTCAGGAAACACACATTCCGTTCAACTGTTTAAGAAATAAACTAATTTTGCACGTTTGTTTTTTAAACGTACGTTAGTTTGAAGGCACGCAAATATATATGAATTCCAATAAATGAGAACTTTGAGCTCAACAGAGTTTGAATAGTTTTTGCGTCGAAAGATGTAAATATGAAACAGGCGAAAAGACAAAGTACTCAAAGTCACTCATTTATACTTTCTCAATCCATGATGCATAGCAAAGGTTTAGTTATCCTGTGAATATATATTGTTTGGTACGAGTATGATTAGATACATAATGTATAAGGTAAGTGCTCTAGCTCGATAACTTTAGCCCAAAATTACACTTATTTCTGTTAAGTGATGAAATTTGAGACTACTGTTTCGTTTCCTTTCTCCACCCATTTCTTCTCTTTTCCTGGTTCATTTTTAAAATTAGAAATGTCGAGCTGCTGATAAAACTACCTTTTTCCAAACGCACATTTTGCATCATGCAGTCGACTATATTGGAAATAGATTGAGCATGTCAGCATGAGATTCTGAAACTCTTATCGATGACAAAACAAATTATTTGCTCGTAATAATTCATCGAGTTTTTCACAATATCAGTGAACACATCTCACATATTAAAAAACACATGTTTTGTAAGTATATTTTGTGTTTATATTTCTGTTTATAATATGTTCATTTGTCCTATTGTTATGTTTATTGTTATAATTTTTTATTGCTTGATCACCTGACGACGGCGTAAATCCACGCCGAAACGTAATGAGTTCTCAAAGAAAAAAAATATTATTCGTCCATAAAAAGTCGTACGTTTTTAATAATATTCATTTGAGGTATCTAAGTTCATCGTTTCAGTATTGCGGCTCGCAGATGCGCGAAGCACGGTCCACTAAAGTCTTGATCATGACTCTCTTCTGTAGGAGGTTGTGATTGGACCTTTATTTAAATTGCTGTCCGTGTGAGCCTTCTTCCGATAAACTTGTAGCCGAGGGCACCATCCTCCATCCTAGTTACCAGAACATCCAAAAAGGAAAGTTGTTTGTTATTCTCTTTCTCCATGGTAAACTCCATGTTAGGATGCACATTATTAAGATGTTTGAGAAACTCATTAAGGGCATGTTCACCATGACTCCATACCACGAATATGTCGTCGACGTATCTACTCAACGTCGAAGTCTATCTGCCGTAAACGCAGCCGAAACATATATGAAGGGTTACTCCGTTGAACCACGGCCATTTAGCCTGGAAGACATTACCATTGTTTTGTTGGATCACTTTTTATGTTTGATTACATTTGTCTATTTCGTTATAATATTAAATGGAGTAAATTGAAGTTAGTTCGTTTTATTTAATATTTTTGTGGGAAATCGTCGAGAACCCGCAAGGAACTCAATCTTTGTAATTAAGAGTCAATATTGTAGACGATAACCACTCCTACAAAAGAAAGCAACCTCGACGTGATCAAAAATGCCGATGTGATTTCATTTTTAATAATTATTATAATTATTTAGTAATCATTGACTGTAATCTCACTCGTAGTCACTTGTCTTTCTTGTTGATTCTCCTTGCCAACGTGTATGTTTACATAATTTTGCTTAGTTTCATGCTGTTTAAACAATAAGGACACTATTTTTATTATAGTAATAAGCTGTAACGTCAATTTTTCTCCGATTTTAAAATATCGACGGAAAGACCCGATATCTCTACAACTTCTCAGAGCAATAGTTTTCATTCTGCGACTTTCGCGTTTCCCAACTTCTGGAAGGACAAACCAATTGCGTGGTTTACTTTCGCGGAAGCTTTATTTAACATGAAGGGAATAACTTTCTAATTTCAAATACATGTCAGCATTCTTAATAATATTGATACCTGCATGATTCGTGAAATTGATGAGACTTTGTTAGCGCCTGGGAGACCAAACGCATATGACGTCTTGAAACAGTTTCTGATTATTCAATTTTCTAACTCGCAAAGGACGCGAATTGATAAACTGCTTTCCGCCGTTTATCGGATTCCATCCGCGTTCCTCTGACAGGTAAGGAACTTAGCAGACCCCGAGTACCAGGAGAACACATTTCTCAGTGAAATCTTGCTACGCTCGCTACCCGTGCATACTTGGGCCATTCTAGCACGTTTGTAAAACGGACGTGAACGAATTGGCAGCGATGGCAGTCAAACTCTTCGAGGCATTTCCATCGACGACAGCTGTGGCAGAACCCCATGGAAACGCCCCGATACGAGCAACGACGTCGAATGTGGGTCTTCCGACGGCGACGTGACCGTGCACCGAGGTATCCCGACCGCGGCCACCAATCTCCGGATTGACTACCGGATTGATCTCCGGATTCTTTTGTACTAATCAAATAATATTTGTGTTAATCACCATAATCAGTGGTCTGTTTTATCTACCTACACACTCTAATATATTCGCTACCAACCGTTTTTCATCCAATACTTTCAGATTTATCTGTTTTAATTTATTACTCAGAGCTATCGTGTGTTCCCCAGCTTCATTTATCTTCTTATTTTTCTCTATTTGTCTTCGTTATTTGGTCGTTTTCCTTTCGCAAAGACACTACTTTTTTTCATATTTCCCTTTCCCCGTCCTTTATCTTCTGTTGTATTTTGCCCGGAACAAGTTTGAATTTTTATCTTCAAAATATTCTAGTAAATGTTCATATACCTTTATCTTTCCCTGCATTTTCTCTCTTCCTTGGACTAGTCCTCCACCCTTAATCTTTCGTGTTTTATGAGAGATTGTCTCCTCATCATCCTTTGACAGACAATTATTACTAACTCTACTGCTTCCACAAGGCTATGTTGTCTCACTAATTTTTTTCATAACCAGTACTCGTTGCCGCACTCCCTCCATCTTAAATAATCTAGTTTTGTTCTCCTTTTTCTCTCGCAAAGTTGCTTTTGCACGTAATAATCCAATGGAATTATGTCCCTATTAGTTTTCCATTGTCGTATCGTCGCCATTTGCCCCAAAGTGCCCAATAGACCCCACCCGCTGTCCTCACAATTTGGCAAGGTTACTCCTAACTGTCGCACTATGAAGGGAAATACAATTAAAAAATCGCGTGTTCCTCACACGTGTGAAGCTTCCGTAATTATACCCCTATTGGGTGCACATTCTTGTGACTTCGCACACATGCGTCAATTATGACCCTCCAACTGTCTGTCAAATGAAGCTAAGGTTCCTCGAACGCTCCAGCACAAAGAACGAAACATGAAATATTAGACGTTTTCCCTACCCGTGAGAATATTCTGTAATTATGCTCCTTTAGGTATGACACTATCGTAACTTTAAACAATAACCCTAATTATGACCCATCTGCAGTCAAGAAAATTTGGTCACAGTACCTTCAACCGCCCTGGTTCAAAGGGCAAAACAAGTAAGAATTACGTTTCTCTCACACTTGAGTATCCTTTGTAATTATGTCCCTANGTGTTCCTCACACGTGTGAAGCTTCCGTAATTATACCCCTATTGGGTGCACATTCTTGTGACTTCGCACACATGCGTCAATTATGACCCTCCAACTGTCTGTCATATGAAGGTAAGGTTCCTCGAACGCTCCAGCACAAAGAGCGAAACATGAAATATTAGACGTTTTCCCTACCCGTGAGAATATTCTGTAATTATGCTCCTTTAGGTATGACACTATCGTAACTTTAAACAATAACCCTAATTATGACCCATCTGCAGTCAAGAAAATTTGGTCACAGTACCTTCAACCGCCCTGGTTCAAAGGGCAAAACAAGTAAGAATTACGTTTCTCTCACACTTGAGTATCCTTTGTAATTATGTCCCTAATTATTATTTATTATCAGGATGTTGCACCAAGGTATATTAGACCCCAACCATCTGTCCACCAAATAAGGGCAGGATACTTATAACCGTCTCAACATAAAGGTCAAAACATGCAAAAATAACGATTCCCTCACACGTGTTTTGCTTCATAAATACGCTCCTATTGGTAATAAAACATCATCGTAACTTTGCTCAAATGAGTCAGTTAGATTCGTCCATCTGTCCTCCAAATTTGGATAATGTTGCCCAAAAAACTCAAGGACAAAGGGCAAAACTTTCAATATTTGACGTTCCCTTCCACGTGGGATACTTCTGTAACTTGGATCCGAATTATATTTCAGCGTTACGACTTTGTTCAAACGTACCAGTTAGGTCCTACCACTGTCCACCAAATTGGGCCTCTAACCCTAATCAACACGGTATAAAAGGCAATTATCCAGATCACATGAATATAGTTCCCCTCTCTTTTGTTGGTAGCGTTGCTATCACGACCTATAGCTGTTCAAGACTACAATATATATCCTGACAATACACAAACAACAATATATACTACACAAAGTGTGTCACATTACATCTATAGTGTATATCACATCACTATCTATAGGATTCTCTGACCCATCATAAATAAAATACATGGCCGTTCTTCAAAAATTTCGTTTAGTCTGTTTCTTGTGGACTTATAGTATCAGCCCTGCAGATTATGTTGTTGTTTTGTATCTCTTCTTTCGTGCTTACATTCTCGTCAACACTATCTAATTTTTCAGATGTTTTATTTCATATCTCAGCATCCACCACTTCAAAAATCATCAATCTCCACAGAAACTCTTACATGTAAAAATCATCAAATACAGAATGATGTAAATGCGTCGAGTTAAGTCACTTACCATCTAGGATGCACACCAACTCTACATTATGTAGCCAAGGGCTCTGTGCAGACAATTTATTGACTTTACCTGCACATGGGGTGGTTAGGTACGAAGGACAAACTGTAGTGACAGCAAAGAATGAAGATAGGATGAGGTGTAAGATGAGTAGTGATTGCCAACAAAAAAGTTAAATAAAACATGCTATGAAGTAATGGAGAAGAATGATACAATACTGAGCTTCCATGATACATCGTGATGAGATGATCCTGGAAAGTCAGCCGAGATGACGTTGAAGGTCGAGTTGAATTGATGTGTTGAAATTCAGTGAAGTTGAGTTGAGCGGAAATACAAAAAAATTGAAAAAAGATCTTCGCGTAGACGAAAGTGCCTTCAGCTGCGTCATGGTGCAGGGCTGAAGCAGGAAAATGTCGGCTAGAATGCCGACTAACGAGAGTAGTAATGCGAAGAGAGTTATCTCCGCTGACAAGGTTAGAGAGCGAAGTGAAGTACGCATGAATTGATCTCTTGTTTTTAAACTCTCTTCTTGTGCGCGCGGCTGCATGTTCGATTGGTGCAATCGATTGCGTGACGTCACGACTCGACCATCTATCGGTTGTTTATCGATGTCATGAGGATTATGTGATATTACTGAAATTCTTGAACTCGTTCAGACTAAGTGGTGCAGCATCGTGGTTTACAAATATAATCAACAAAGGAACTAGTAATTAATAGATCTGATTATATTATGACCAATGATTTCCTGAATTTTTTTTACTCCATGGCGTGGAATTTGAATAGACCTATGGTGTTAGAGGAAATTTTCTACAAAAAGCCAACAATTGAGATGTGTCACTCAACTTGCACAAAGTGTGAGTTTCAGAGATGACCCACTTAACTTTAATATTTTCATGTGATAAAATGTCTGAACAGAGTTCCGGGCGGTCCCATTTGGCATCGAAGTCCATGCGCAAATGTCAAAACTAACCAGTGGTTGAAAAATTTTCAACATGTATCGACAGTCATACATAACAGATATGATACAGTGAGAATAATTCAAATAGTTCACTCACTAGCTCTTGCTAGCAGGGTCGCAGTTCACTCACTAGACATACGGTCAACAGACTTGCACTCTGTCAGTAACTTGGCTAGTTAACACCTGTCAATGCAGGCATATATTTCCATGTAACAACCATTCCATGGTCGAGTATTAACTTTACTGTGAAATAAATGATAACATAAGATTTACTTTTAATGCTTGAATACATGTTTGAATGAACTTAGTTAGGTTCCGTCACAGCGTTACAAGATAAACATATTATATTGTGTCAGTTACTGATCATTTGAATACATTTAACAGAATACTTTGTTATGTTAAATGAGAAATATAAATGAGTAATAAACATTAAAATTCAATGTTTATTATTTAGGTTCCCCTCAATACCTGTCCAACCAATAAATTGTCAATATGATCTTGATACATTTGTTATACTTTCACAATTAACGTTGTAAGACACGTGCTGAATAATTAACTGGTTATGAGCCATTAACGTTGTAAGATTTGAATATGATATATTGAATTTACCATCAGAAGTCAGCTTACGGACTAACTTATATTTTAGAAGAAAACATGCCTTCCAAAAATAAGAATTACCCTTTCAAGAAACTTCCTACTTTATTGTCTCATTTACCTGAATTAAGAATTACCTAAATTCTCAGAGCTTTCAGGTGATTTGCTGAGTCTACTAATTACTTCCATAATTCCTTACTCTCTTCTCTCGCTCTCATAGTTATGGTATACGGAGTATAAGTGAATAGGGAACTATCTCAACTTGAACATAGAACAAACATGTGTTAGATAATTTGTCTACGGGAAATTGTCTATACATTTCATACCCTTACGCCCGAAGGGTTTAAATAAAGGATTAGAGTAACATTTGCTTGCTCTAAACTTGCGAGGCTTCTGAAAATTAACAGAATGTTAGCCTGAAACAAGCAAAATACATGAACAACAAATACAATGAGGAATATATGTCGCATAATCTCATCAATTATTGCTGAATGGATCATCGTGCCACATAATTTAAATATAATTGTGTTATCATATAAGATAACACAGGCAGGAACATTCACTGTTCACATTGAATGGACTTATTGTGTCATTTAAATTATCATTATAAGAGATAATAGAATTGAGATAATAGAATAGTATACATTTATTGGCGTAAATGTAACATGTTAATGTGAGTAATATTGAAAGCAATTACTTAGATATGACATGATGATGTGACGGGTAGTGGAAATAATAATGTAGGATTTGAAGTAGATAAAAGAACTACAAGTACACTGTGGTATGTCTACATTGTCTAATCTACCTCCTACCCTTAGGATGTGTTGAAAATCTACAAAGGGATATAAACAAGTGATATTGACCTGTGATGAACAAGGCATATTTTTATTTAATGCCTGCAAGACATCTGAATAGAAATGATATTGTACCAATTGTATACAAGTAATTTAACTCCTCAATATTCCCTTTGCTGTAAAGACAGAAACCTGTAGAGATGACTCAATCTTTGCCTTACAGTTGTTAATAAATCGATAACAATATTTAAAACTATTTGTTTACTCTTGTATACAATTTCAAATAAACTTCAGAGTGACGATAACAGCCAATCACAGCGAACACAACTGAGAGTACATGACAGCAGCTGAACTAAGCGATTGTGGGAGTAGCGAGAGTCGAACCTAGACGAAGTGGATCAGAATACTGTGGCATGGAAGTCATACTAGAGACCATTTTTGGAATAAAATAGTGTACTGAAGTTTTCGATGCTTTATTTTTCATGATTTATTTTTTAGAACTGCTTAATAATAAAAAATTATTAATCTGCAAGTGAGCAATGCTCGGTGGCAGGTAGAAAAAACAACCTACTAAAAGTATACGTAATACAATGATAATAGGTTATTGAAGTATAAGGTTCAATAAGACGTTAAATAAGATATAAAGACATTTTCGCTTACCAACAGGTACATATACACTCTCATACGTACAAGCATATTTAAAATACACTCATATACCATTGATCCTCCTATACGCTTAAAAAAGTGGTTTCTATAATATAATTAAAAGAAATTAATAACATTAAAAAATAAAACCAAAACAGAGTTGCTGTGAACAATCGTGCACACTTCACTACACATCTCTACACTTCACTGGTACTCACTCTTAGCATACTTTTCTGTACCCTAAGACCCCAAACACCTCACTTCACTGGACTTAACAAATGCTCCTATTTCTGAGATGCAAGAAGAGGGTTGCGGAAATATTTTTACTCTTTTTGGAAAGTTCGTAAGTGTTTCTGCAGGTAAGTTATTCCAGTCTACAATGGTCTATTTACAAAGGAGTATGTACCAATATCCGTTTTCTGTTTCCTACATTTTATTTTGCGCTTGTGGTCGCCGCGACTAATGTAATTCGGTTGGTGGAGCCTAGCGTTCACTGTTTTCCAGTCCCTCCCATGTAGGTTTTGAAGAGAGCACAAAAACGCGCAAACTATCTTCGATTGGGAAGTATGATCCTCCTTATACGAATTCCAGCATGCGGCACCGTACTCCAATATAGGTCGAACGAATGAAGTGTACGCCAAACTCTTAGATTTTGAGTTTCCTTTTCTAAGTACGCGTCTTATGAAGTTCAGTGCTTTCCAAGCATTCTGCGTACTATATTAGCGTGTTTTGCCTAATTTAAGTCACGAAAAATTATAAAACTTTAGTATTTACAACTTGAAACTTCGGGGACTATCAGATGATTTAATGCGTAGTTCAGAGCGGGTTTTATTTCTGATCTAGAAAAACATAAAGATTTACTTTCTATAGGGTTTATTTTAATTTTATTCGTCTCAGCCCATTTCCAGAATTCGCTTAGATAACACTGTAACATATTTCGATCTCTGTCTTCTTTAATATTCCAATATATAATACAGTCATCTGGAAATAAACGCACTATCGAATTGATATGCTATTATATGTCGTTAGTATACTGTTACGAACCAAACGTTCATAAAGTGTTCATTTGTAGATTCTCATTCAACACGTACTTTATTTTTATTTTTGCTCCATGAGAATCGTAATATTTATTTATTCCATGTGTATAATTCTTGTATGTTCATATAGGTGTTCTTTGGTAGTTATAAACTCCATGTCTATTTCAAGTTCCATGCTCATTGTATCGATTCACGTATTCAATGTGCAAGTTCCTTGCGCTCAAAAGTAGCTAGGTTCTCTAGGTCAACTTCAAGTTCCATGATATTCGAATCATTGAACGCACTCTCTATATGTATGTTCTTTGCGCTGGCTATATAAACAGCCGCGCTCAAGCCACATTAGTTCCAGTATTAATTAAGCCAGTACACGGCTCACATGCGCCGCGTCATAAGGCTCTGCAGACGAACACTTCGCAGTCAATCCAGTATCCATTCTTCAATACATAGCCGACAAGCGTCGCGCTGTATCGCTTCACGATTCAGTATTCTGCAAGTCTTACTTCAGGGATCACCACGTGATGATACTCTGGGGATACGTCGCCATGTTACGCGACATCAAGTCATTTCGCTGCGTATAATACTTTATACTCATCATTGAACGTATACATGTGTTTATGATGAACCTTTTGGAAAATTGATTTCCTATGAGAAATCACTCAACTGCTGTGCCATCAAATATATCGATCGCAGCAAATCAACATTGAACACAGTTGTTCACAATATTCTCGAGTTTCAGCCACTTGCTTATCAGCTACAAGGCCCAACTGGGGAAAACTCAACCACTCTGACGGAAGACCGCAGCAAGGCATCTCTAGGCAGCCGGAGCAAGGTTATGACAAGGAAGCTATTCTAATGACTAAGTATCATTCCTCGTAAAGAGGACCACATCGAGAACTTGTTCCGATGTATTTAAAATCCTGCATTATTCTATGGTTTTTAACCAATTTCAATTAAACAGCAGGTACCTTTTGTAAATGAATCTTTCGTAGATGACGGGGGGATGTTCTCAAAAACTTGAGTTCAATGGGCTTTTTTGTTTTTTTGTGCAGATCAGCTACTATCGCCCCTCACTCTTGTTCATGTACCATATCGTAATTCTGTTTACATTGGGAAAGGGGTATTGAAGGGGATGTTACATAAACGATTGTTTATGTTCAAATATATTCAAACTCCGTGAAAATGTTATTCTCGGAGTGTTAGTTGCTCACAACAACTAACTTCAATTTTGCGAATCCAGGATCAACTTTGCAATTCTGCTTTTGTAAATTTAGGAAAATATATGTATATATGTTGTCTTATTGTAATAAATGTGCATTTGTGAATCTGAAGCGTGTTTAACAAAGAATCATATTTCATCCTTAATCTTCCAATGCTCGTTGAAACACACGAGTCCCCCTATATCCTTTCTGTGTTTACGACGAATGGTCATTCGTTCGTAACATATATGCAAGTAAAAGAAGTGGATTCAAAACGCTTCCCTTAGGTACTCTCGATGTCACCGCGACTTCTTTACAGAAACACCCATCTATTCTAACTTGTTGTGAGCGATCCCGGAAAAATTCACTAATCCGTTTGATAACACGCGAATCAACTCCTGACCTCGCAATTTTTGCAAGATGTGGCACTAAATCGACGCTTTTGATAAATCAATAACTATTGCATCAGTTCTCCCCCCTCTTCAAGTCACTCAGCTAAGTTCAGGCAAATGGAAATAAGTTGACTCTCACATGAGTACCCGGATCTAAAACCATGTTGGGCAGGATGTAGAAAATTATTTTTTCTCAAGTATTCTTCAAATAATCTGCTATAATATGTTCCATCTCTTTACTTACTACGGAGGTTAAGCTAATTGGTCGATAATTACTAACTAATGAGCAATCAGCTCCTTTGTGAAGTGGTACCACGATAAACCTTTTCCAGTCGCGAGGTAATGAAGAATTATTTAATGTAATAACAAAAAGCCAGGCTAGGTACGGATTGATGACTTCCCCACCGAGTTTAAATAAATCCCCTGGAATTTTCTCGTGACCGATTGATTTTCTTAATGTTAGAAATTCGCTGTCGCAGCATTCTAGTATTTAGAACGAAAGTATTTACATGGTAATTATTTGTCAAATTTAAACTTTCGTTAATAGAGGAAATGCCAAAAATCGACAAGTGATATGAGTTGAACACATTGGCCTTATCCTAAAGGTGTAGATCCTCCTGTGTAGATTACACCGTTGTTTTTAATAGCCGGTGTACTATCCTTATTCCCATTCCGTCTTTTCAGGTACCTATAAAATTTCGACCAACAGTTGTCTTTATTTAGAAAATTTTGTGTAAAAATACTCTTAAGCATTTGTTTTCGCTATTAATAACTGTTAAAAGATAAAATTTTATTATTTAGGTAGTTAGTTCCTTTCTTTCGATTTTTATAGTTTTCTTACTTTGGCTTTCAAACGTCTAATGTACCTAGAAAAAAATGGATATTGTTTTATAATATTGATAAATTATTCTTTTCTGTAGTCTAGAAATATGAGAATTAGTCCAGTGGACTTCTAAGATACCCTCGCGGTGATTACTTACACCGTCTAGTGTCGCAAGGTATAAGCTTATCCTCCGGTCCAACGAGTAGAACATCGAAAATATCGTCCCCTCTAGTCGGTTGCTTCCCTATCTGACAGTAGCCACAATCCCACACAAGATTGTTTGACTAATGATTGCGCATTGCAAATTCTATAAGAGTCATCCTCCCAGTCAACATGCTGTAAGTTAAGATCCCCGTCGATAATGCTATTTCTAGTTNTTTTATTAATTAAATTTTCTATCACTTGGAGCTGTATATATTCCCGTAATTTCTAGGGTTTTGCATGAATAACCTTCAATTTCAACAGATATTAATTCGCGAAATTTATTTACCCACTTTAGAGACGATAAACTGTTTTTCACGCAAATAAAACTCCACCCTCACGACTCACACAATCGTCTGAAAACTGAAAATTCTGAACGAAATATTTCTGCATCTTTCACGTTCTCCGATAGCCATGACTCCGTGCTAATAATAATATCTAGTTCATAAATATAAGCTAAATTGTGAAAATTTAACTTTATTCTATATACTTCAACAATTCATCGCCAGCAACATTAACGACTCACCTTTGTTAACAGGTCGACGAATTTCGTATTCTCCCTCACCGTCGTCGCAATCTCCCCTTCCACCATTACCGCCGTCACCACCTCCATCGCCACCTTCCCCTCTTCCAACGTCACCGTCCGAGTCATCGCTGCCATTGTCGTTTCTCTGACGTCCACCACTTATTTGAAGTTCCCGAAGTGTTTTGGTATTTCCTACCAATACCACTCTGCCATCTCAAACAGGAGTTACACGGAGTTTGCACGTGATAACCGCGAAAACAGTTTACCTAGATTTGACGCTCCTCGCAAATGAAGCCCGTCACGCCACAAATTACATTCATCCATCCAGCTGTTGGCGTCCACAAAGGTTACGTTTCGTGCATTAGAAACTCATTCAAAGGTCATCGATGGCCCCGATTTTTCGCCGCAACACGCCACTTACTTTTATGATGGACTGGGGGAACTTCTACCTGGGTGCCGAAACAAAATCGTACACCTCACCCATAACATATTCAAGGTTAGCCGAGCTTTTAAGGTCGTTTGTTGCGACGTGAAGGATGACAGTATAGGGGCTCCCAAAATCCCGATTTCCTATTAAGCGTTACAGTTGTTCCGTCCGGGTGCCAAGATAGCATTCCACTTTCATGGAGCCCCACGTGACGAACAATTGAGTCCCCTAAAACGAGACTATAAGTATCCGGACATGCATCTTCAACAACAGGATTAACAGAGCGTTTACCAACTTTTTCTTCTCAGAAGCTCTTGCTCGTACGCAGGTTCTCGATGATTTTCTTTGCCACTAGAAGCTCCTTTTCCAAACGAAGTACTCGTTCCATGCAGCATCTCCCGCAGTTAAAAACACCGTTGTAGGATACAATGTCTTCCGTTTCACCGCTGCATGAAAAGAGGAAACGACGACATGACTCGCTCTCCGTACAAGATCGCAATATTTTGTTGCATCCGCTGCATAAAACGTGAAACTTTCTCTAGAGTGGGATTAACATTAACAGACCTATGATTTGCTTCAACACCACCAATTACGAGTAAAACAACCAAAGTGGCTGCACAGATCAAGCAGTCGCTGCCACCGCCAATGACGCATGTTGCAGCGACGCGGACGCAGGAAAAACTGCCCCCCCCTCACAAATACCCACCCGGACGCGGTAATTTTGACTTATTATAACATATGTAATGAAAAAATAAAAAAATCCTACTTACCGATTACATCATAACTTGACCTTTTTATGTTTAATTTCCCTCTACTAGAAGAGAAACTTCGAATGAACAAATGACAAATTTATGAAACAATTTCTTGACATGGGAATTTTCCAAAAACATGGAAGGAATTTAATTTTTTATTTTTGAAACATTTGAATAGTTTGTAGTATCAATTTATGTAAGGTATCGATTACAAAAAGCCGCAAATCACTTGTTTATATCGAAAACGTTTGGTTGAACATTGAAGTCCTACGGTGTTTTTGATTAATAGCAGTGAACTGGGTTTTCTAACGAAATTTAATACCAGTCCATTTCTCAATAGTCGACGAGGTGTTTCAAATGCAAAAAAGGGTGACTTTGTAAAATCATGTTTTGATCCATAATTTTTTTCTAAATTCCCGAAAGGATTGTATTTTTTTAAATTTAAAAATAATAGATGTGTGTGTGGATGTAAGGAATCGATTCCAAAAATTCACAAATCTGTGTCATGTGTAGAAATGATTTTATTGTATTTAATATAATTGTGTATGTGGTTCATATCGTGTAAGGAGTGTGTCGAGTGTTCACTAGATGGTGCTAAAAACAGTTTCTTCGAGGGACGGGATTTTTAAGCATCTTACCGACGAATGTGAAGGAAAATATATCAGTTTGTTGGATTTTATTTTCTAGAGTTTGATTGTTGCACTAACATATATATTTGTGTCAAATAGTAATTGTTACGTTAAGTTTACATCAAGGACTCGTGAAAGTTGTAAGGTATACTAAGTACTCATCTCGCTGGTTTCTAATCGGGAAAGGGAATATTACCTGTTACGAAAAAAACGGTATTTTGACGCGATTTCGTCACTACTTCGAGTGACTTGGACAAGAGTGTGTTTCATTTTTTCACACGACCTCGTCCTTCAAAGTGTTCCTATACGTGATGAGAAGTTTCTCTTTGAAAACTGAAGAATATGAACATCTGATGCAAAGTCGTCCTAGAAATTTAGTAAAATATTTTATTACGTATCTGATAACTGACAAGATAAATGTTTATTCTTTTTAATTATGTATTATAAGTAGCTCAAATAAAAAATTGTACTACAAAATGGGAATACTTTTTAAACTAGCTTGACACATTAAATCATTACAAACGTTATGGACAATGTCTACGTCAGGATATACTTGTTTATTGAGTTTTTCTGTTCATGTTCACGTATGGGCACATAAAACATATTAATGTAATAATTCAATATTAAAATCATGAATTGGTCATGATCTTGCCAGCCACGTACATTTAAAATGCAAAGGATACCATCTGACGTTGACTACATTCAATCGCAGTGTCATGTTAGCTACCACTCAAAGGTGTAAATTGTTCTATTGCACACGAAAGGTTCCACCTTTACAAAGGGCTAGCGATTTCGCACACCTCAGTTAATTTGTGGAATAGATGCAAGAACTGAAATGAAATGAGTGAGAGGTTTCTCTCATGAGCACTGACACAGTTCATTCATAAAGGGTTTCATGAAGTTATAATGGCTGTGAAAATCAAGAGGACTTGTCTGTTCATCTCTGCAGGTCGTTATATAATATACGTAACTCTATCTAGAAATACAATTTTGTATAATGTTAAAATTGTTGAATGTGGTTTAATTCGACTATTCCTGTAAGTTTCGCAATATTAATTTTGATCTCACGGACAATTTATACAGACTGTTTACAATTTATTACTTAATTCAATAATAATAATTGGCCATACATCTTCCTTCTTACATTGATTAGTGAAGTTAGTGAAAAAAAATTATTAGAATAGTATTTTCTTGTACCATTAGTTTTTGCGTTGTATTCTTATTCTCATATCGTAATTCAATAATTTTTCCTATAAAATTTTTACCTTCCATTTGTTATTTTTATACATCAGTTATAAGGAATTTTTGAGGGGAAAAAAGACTATTTATGAGATGAAATTTCGTGTTTTATACTTTTCTATCGTTCATTCAAACTTCGTGAAAAATAATAAAATATTAACTGTCAGAAAATGAAATTATTAAAATAGATTAAATCTTTTATAAATATTCAATTCATTAAAAATATCAAAATGTTGTATATGGAATGCTACAAGCCCTTGGGATGGTCAGAGAATTAAGAAAGTGAATTAGAGTCCCACATACATAGTTCACTCTTGACTAGGCAATCTAGAAAGGAAAGGTAACCTCTCATTCCTAGCACTAACGGATAGTAATGTACCATGTGCCGACTTTGTTTGAAGGATAGGTTGATGCTTTCGTCGTGCGTCAGGGGGATTATATTTGTACCGGATGCCCATCTGCACGCAGCTTCTTGAGGTGGATTACATCACATGATGAGTGTATGTAGATGGTGTATGTCTTGGAGTGGCTGAATTAGGGAAGGGGGACGCATCACGCGGATAAAACTGCCTCAGATCCGCTTTGTTCACTACGACAAATTTCAATAGGGTCAAAATGGATTTGAAAGACTGCCCTCACAGTTGCAAGAGTACACTAGCTACGTCGTCACAGGTCGACCTGAGAATATTACGAGTCGTAAAATTTTTCAACACGAAGATGTCTATGCGAACATTTTTAGAAAATGACACATTATGCTTTCTTTATATTCTTACACTCACTTGTCAACATTTTCATTTAATCTTGAAGAATATTGTTGTATTATTCTTTTATCAACAGTAAAGTGTGAAAGGTCTTAAGTTTATGTCGAGGCATAATGTATTTGTACTAAAAAATTCACCTTATTAATTTGATCCATGCAAACAAATGACTCAAAAGAGATGAAGAACTAACAAAATTTGAATTAAGATATTGAATTTATTTTTATTTTTTACCAGAATGCGATTCATTCGCAGTTCCTCGGAATGGTGGAGTAGAATCTTGTGATAGCCATCAAAGTACGTGTGTAACGTGCTGAGCGACGTGAATTTGAAAGGAGATAACGCGTCTGCAGAAGCTTAGATCCCCTCGTCATCCCCCGTCCCATCCCGTGAATTCCCTTGCCCTGTCCAGCAGTCAGGACGCAGTGAGGAAGCCTCCCTCCCGTTCTGAAATATTCAAACTTTCATTACCACACCAGGGGACGCGTATGCGTCTCTGTCACTATACCTGTAGCGTCGACGCCTTTACAGACATCCTCACCACACTCACATGGCAATGCCTTCGGGCCCCTCTCTCCTACATACAGCTGCCACAGGCAACGTACGCTACTTGACCTCCACAACTCCTCGTTTAATCTACATTTTACATTCTCTTAGAACTACTACAAACCCTCAGGTTGTAATACAATTATTTACAACGTTTGATTAGAAAAAAGGTTGGCCAAGCAATCTGTTCTACTTACATTTTCAAACGAAAACATGCATAAGCTGTGAGAATAAAAATAATAATTCATGATGAAGATATAATAAATTACTTATATCAACAATGTAATGTCAGTATTCTTTCATAGAATGCGACATGAAAATTAATTGCTTCTCTGGTTTATTTACTGCTGTGTGTTGTATCTCCATCATAAAGTATGTTGGTGTATTTTTACGCTCCTATCCTTCGGTTTCTGTTTGAGGATTCAAATTTCGAAGCGAAGGATTTCTCACTCAAATCCCAAATGAGAAATGGGTGTTTTTATCTCAATATCATTTATCTTTCTTGTCCCTATGTTTGGGATTTTTGCGCATTCTTCAAATATCTTCACCACATGAAAGATCTAACAACAGTAAATTTTTCTCACTCAGATTAAGCATACGTGTTTTGAATTGTCACAGAAGAATAAAGTAATTTTATTTGGTGATCAAGTAATAAAAAAAATGATTCCATATGCTCTGGATAAAATAATAAATATACTTGAAATTTTCTTTATGTCATAATTTTAACTTTAATCATTAACGTTTTAAATGTAGAACTACTCGTATTTTGATTGGAGTTACAATTTTACCATCATATGATATTTCTGAAAGGTGGAAAATAAGCAAAATACTATTTGGTTCCTAAATTGACAGATACGAGTGACAACTATTCGTGAAGTTTAATTCTTACTAGTATATAAATGTGAAAGTGCACTTACAAGTTTGTGGAGACATTTCATCTAAATTACCACCCAAATCTTGATAAATTAGTCAGAAAATTATATTGAAATTCAGATGGTCAGTACACTTCATTGCCGTTTATTCAATATTTCATACGTTATACGCTATTTCCAATGGTAGATTCTTAGGGGAATGAAAATTCTAAATTTTTTCTATAAGTTGTACAAACTTTAAATTTGAAATGTATATTGCAATAGTAGTTTAATCGATGGGGAAATTCTAAGAGCACAACTACATAAAGAGTTTCGAATATTGCCAGATTACGAAAACTATCATATCCATTTAGGATTGCATTTTTTATTTATTTAAGATTATTATTGACATATTTCATGGGTTCCAAAGAATGTAAATCTCAATTTTGTACACTGAGTGTTAAAAAAAGTAAAAACCCTTCAGAAGTTGTAAATGCTTTGTAATGTATTTGTTACATTTTGTGAAATCTTAGATAATACATTTATTGGGTTTCTCACGCTCGTTGAAGTTAAATTTAAGAAAGTTTAACCAAAGGGCGACCGTGTAATGTTAACGTATGGAAGAGCACCGAAATTTTTTAACGTATGCGGAAGGGAGAGAAGTAGACACTGTCATGCTACTTCGTCCCCGGAAAAGACCCGGAACTCATTTTGTAACAGTCTACATGGTTCTGGGAGTGATTGTGGGCGTGGAAGTTTGTGTAGAAATCCTATGGTATCACAGAGATTAAAACCTCGGCCTTTCAATATTGAGATCTACCCACTGAACCATGCTTAACTCACATATTTGTCACCAATTAAATTAATAATACTTCCTCTCCCCTCACGATATGCAAAATATGTAGTTTTCCACATAAATCTACTCTGAGGTGAAATGTTCAAGACTTTCTTAAATTTATAAATATTTTTCCTTGAGTGTATTTTATGAGAATTGCGTAAGTTACAAATTTTGATAAGTTTACAAATGCAACTGTGGATATCCAATAGATTGTCTTGAAACGTCTCACCTCGTACAATTAATATAAGAAGAGACAGAATCACATTGAATCAGTTGCACCAGCGCATATCCTTTATCTCTCATTCCTTCTCTCATTGCCTCGCATAGCATAAGAACTGACCCAGAGACTGCACCAGGGACTATCCATTACCTTTCACTGTAGTGATGGTTAAATATGTGTTATTTTCTCTAAAATGAAACAAATTACGACTAAAGCATGTTGATTATTTAATAGAAGAAATATTCTTTGAGGTAATTTAACCCTCCAAAATTTTTTTAAGGGAAGGAGAAAAGAGACTACATTTTCCGTAAGAAACGCAAACGGAATGGAGAAGCTGTCTGTTGTACGTACGTACAAGGGGTGGGAGAGAGTTAAAAGTAAAGTTAACTACAGTGAGAGCATTAAGGAAGATAATGTGCAAAGAGGCATCTAGTACGAAGTGTTTCTTATATTTTTCTGTTTTTGTCTCAGTGTTGTTTTGCAAATGCGCGATATAGATAACCACCTTTCAGATACAGAAAATCAAAACTCTATCACTCGCCAAGTTCACCTCAAAATACATTTTAATTTACATGCGTATCTTGAATTTTCAAACACTCTGCATATTATAAAGTGGTTTTCACGAATTTCAACTTTAAAATACAGATTTTTTAATTTATTGCCGGTTGTTTACTTCAATGACACGTTACAAATATTAAAATTTAATAACACAGATTTTCAACCTTACTGGCAGGATATAATAATCATAGTAATATTTATTGCACTGCTTTGGGAAAAAATAACCCGATGGCAGCCTGAAACCATTCACATGTTTTTATTTATAAATAAATATATAATAAAATACATTACAAAAAATAATAAATAAAAACATACGGAAACAAAATAAAAACATGAACAATTGCAAGACATAAACTATTTCAAAATCCAATCATCATAAACGTATTACTTTATTGTATGTCATTATTTTATTTTTAAAACTACGCATATTTGGAGGCAAATTCTCCAGTACTCTTGCAGCACTATTATTATCATCATAAGTGAGGATTATTATTCTGACTTTTGCGAAAGGGAACACAATACGCAGATTCGCATATTTTGAAAAGCAAATGTCCGCCAACACTCACTAATCTATCGTGGAAATGGCATTGATCGCAGCAGCAGAGAAACGACAAATACACCTCCCAGAGGTGCGCGCCTTCACCTTCCGCACCCCGTATCCGCTCCCGTCAGAGCGCCCCACGTGCAAACCCTCGACCCCCGGGGACACGGTCCCCTGAGCGAGTAATAAATCCTGCTCTCTGAGCGAGAGTGGGGATAAGGAACGGTGGAGAGGATGGGGGTGTGCCTTGTCGCTGGGTGTGCCGGTGCAAGCTGTATTTTAAATTGAAAAGAGCGATAAATCTATGTAAGCAAGGCTCCCTGGTTTTCTACCTTTTCTCATTCAGCAGACGAGATATCGCCCCGGATTTCGCAAGAAATGAAAACTCATATTTTATTTCAGTTGCATCAAGGAAGAAGTAAACTTGGAGATTATTCCTTTCCCGATGAAAACTGAATGTCTTGTTGTTGTGATAATAAAGTTTCACCCCATCAAACACACGTAATAAGTCACTTTTGAATCATCTCGGTGCTAATAACCTATTTATAAAATTCACTTGACACAACTTCCGGCAAGAATGTGTATGCTTTCAGTGATTTGACTATCAATATTTTGGTGTACAATAAATTACTTAAGTTTCATGTCAGCTGTAATATTTAAATAATTAGAATATAATAAGAAAGTAATGAAACAGGGAATATCCGTGATCTGACAAACTTGTTTTCTATAAAAGACATAAATGTAACAGATAAATAATTTTGGGATGTTTTAAAGTTCGAAACACATAGTACGAATTATTGTGATGGAATACTTAAGAGTGCAGCAGTTATGTCTAACATTATATTATTTTTGTTTTGTTCCAGTTCTATTAAAACGGGGAAAATATTTAAAAGTCCTTAGGATAATTAAAATTATAGGAATTAACAATTTTTTGTTATGGGGAATATTATACGTTGAATCTGAATTGAAATAATTCATGAGGTTTTTTACGAGGTGTTATGATATCACAATAACGAATATGATAAGGGATTTTAGTCAGTGTTTTAGATCGTCGTACAACGTAATCTTGAGTTACAGTAACTAGAGATTTTACAAAGCTTAAAAGATATATTATCCACCGTTTATTAATTCGCTTAATGAACAATACTTCGTATCTTTGAAGCGGTCAATATAAACAAGGAAAATTGCATAAAGCTCTCGCCGGGTCGGCACACAAAAACCAATGTACACAAACATAATTTACAATGTGTTTATTTCCTTCCATGAATGTCAAGTTTTGTGTACACTGTGCGAACCAGTCTCATTTTTTCAGTCCGTGTTTTATGAGATTTTTTACTCTGTAACATTTGAGCTATGTACTTCTTTATGTCCTTATCACACTTGTATGGACAAGTAAATAAACACTTTATTTTCATGTACCATTAAATAATAATGAACATTAATTTTTTTTCTTAATGTGCACTTGTATGTGTAATGCAATTAATCGTGACACAATTAACAAACGTGCTTGGTTATTTTTTCTCATTCTTTGGATGAATGTTTTAGTCTGAATACACTGTCCCAAAGTACTTAATTATCACGCTTTTATTTATTTTTTATCTTTTATTTTTATGCAATATTAAAGAAATATAGAGATAAAATTATAATACTCAACCAATGTCTCAACATATCTCACTGCTGCGTAGGACTTTGGTAAGTATGTGAAATATCGTTTCAAAACTGAATTTGAAATTTTGATAAGCGTCAGCTCAAATTAACCTTATATTAAGGAAAGTATACGCTTATTGTGAGAAATGGAGTCATTTACCTTGATCACAGTAATATTTATTTCAGCTTGCATCATTGGTGTGGAACACAAGCACGGTGAAATTATGACACATCTTAATTTCTTCATTAACGCAATGAGGAATATACCAAACGAAGAGGGTAAATCATGGCAAGTGAAAAGTTGCATAAGAAGTGATTTTTAACGGACTCTGGTGATACAAGACTTCTTGTTCTATTCTGTTGTATACTATAACGTATATATTTCCAATTTTGCTTCTACAGATTTGCAATAAAATGAGAGAATAAAAATAATTTTACCATAAAAAATCAGTTTAGGAATTAAGTATGATCAAGCGAAAAATAAATTACTTAACTCTCCAAAAGAAAGCATGTGACCATCCCATCAACGAAGATCAAAAATAGGCTACTTTAAGGGAAACAGCAAGAAAATTCGAATCGGATGGGAATTACAGAGGCAATCTCTCCAATACAGAGGAAATCAGTTCGAATATTGAGTAGACATAAAATTAGTGCTATTACACATACAGAGGCAGTAATCTTACAATGCTTTAAAATGACTATTTGCATATCAATCAATAATTATTGAAAATTAATGCGTGACTTACACGTAGTCCGTGGTGCAACAACCCTGTTCATACTCATATATCTCCTACGGGAACGGGAGGTGTCATATCTCGGTTAATACAATAAAATAAATGTGATAAAATAAAAATGGAATTGAAATACGACAACAGAATATATTGTTGATAAAGTGTAATCAGGGTTAC
This sequence comes from Laupala kohalensis, assembly GCA_002313205.1. Classification (NCBI taxonomy): domain Eukaryota; kingdom Metazoa; phylum Arthropoda; class Insecta; order Orthoptera; family Trigonidiidae; genus Laupala; species Laupala kohalensis. The sequence continues at coordinate 802,611 of NNCF01127678.1, forward strand.
TACGTTGGGCGAACCTCCGTACGGACGCTGTTAGTCGACAAATAAGTCTTCCTGAGGGATTTACTATGCAAAACTGAAGTGAAAATTTCTATAGTCGTGTTGAGTTCTTTTCTGCGTGGGAAAAAACATTGAAACTCGCGCAACATCATGTAAAGGTTTTCAGTGTAGACTGGCGAGAGCTCGGATATACTCGACGTCGGGTCCGAATGCATCCGAGTCCGAGATCACCCGTCAAATAGTCGTAAAAACAAAGAAACTCGCATAACGTTATTTAAGATGGCAGTCCGCACTCAACCATTTGATGATCCCTAATTAAGTCAAAGCAAAACTCCCCTTTAGTCTCCAGTAGTACTTCTTCATTCATTTTAGTCCTTGAGATAAACATATTCAATACGAGCCAATATTTATCTTACAAATGAACAAACTTTATTTTTAGTAGAAAAAAGTTAATTAATATATAATTTTCAATCAATTAATAGATTGGTTCTGTAAAAATATATACCTAAAAATAACTCCCAATTCAACTTTTCACAACAAGTTCCAATATTTTAGAACAATAACGAAGAAGAAACAGACGTAAATAGATCATTTCTAATTTTATTTTTCAGTTCAAAACTACGACAAAAAAGACGAACTAATATCTTTCTTTCCATTGTATAAATGTTGCACGGCTTAAATTAATAACTTAAGTTACAAAAAAAATATTTTTAGTACCAAATGAACTCTATCTAAAACTTTATCACCAAAAATCGTGCTTTCACCTAAATCACACAAATCATTATATTATGTAAACTTCCAACTATTCTATTACCACCCAATTTTTTTATATAAGCTATTTGTACTTTAAAAGAGCTTTACAGATGTATTTTCATTTTTAATTTGGAGGTTCATGTTAATCAAGAAAAATTATGTATCTAATTAGCTCTTTAAATAATCCTGAGATAGTAAGATACACTAATATTTCATCACTATAATATTACATCATAAATGTTGTCACTGATTTGTGATAATCTTGTTATTTTCTGTATTAGTTTTTCATCTATGTAACGTGTTCATATACCTTTGTATGCAAACCTAAGTAGGCTATTTATTTACTGTAAAATAAGTTAGACTGAGCTAAATTATCTTTATTTTACCTCTTTTAAATAATTTATTTTTACTTTATTTTCGTAAGATCGTGTATTTCAAACTATCATATTTCAAATAGGCCAAATAAATTATTTACTCGGCATCTCATCTTTTAGTTTGTCTAAAACATTGATTTTTTAAGTGATTTATTAATTGAAGGGAAAAGTTTTATAAAAATTGTCGGTTCGTAACTCTTTTACTCTAATTTCCAGTTAGACATAACTCAGACACGTGTTTGTTAAAAAATGAAAAAAATTGGGATAATGATGTGCGTGGAAGTTAATCTTAGAAGCTCACTTTAGTTTTAACTGATACAGTTCGTTATGAAGTTGACCCGTGTGTTATTACAAGAGGGGTAACAAGATATAGTTGCGTTGTTAATAAGAAACACTGAAATATTTTCCTCAAATTTTAAGTTTCAAATGTTCCTAATTTTAAACAAAACTATTCTTGTTTTATGTGTGTTGTAAAAAAACACCGTCATTAATTTAGAAGTAACATCTTTGAATCATATTAACTCATTCAAATCTTATTACCCCACTCCTTCTTACCAAAGTAATTCTGAAGTTCTTGTTCAGAAGGACACGAGGTTCAAATACAGAATGAACAAAAAATAAATTTATGTGTGTATAATTTATATAAACGAGATGAGGACCTTCTCATCTTTCCAATGCATATTGATAAGTGTTCTTATTTATTTGTTAGTAAATTAGCGCTTTAAGTCGGATTCGAACCCCGGTCCCCTTTTACATTTTTATTCAAGGGAACATTATTATATAAGTATTTCTGTACTTCGATTTTGATGCACTTTCCATTAGTAACTTTACTTGATTGCTCCAGAAGAATATTTGGTTTCTGGTTAATTTCAATTAATTCGGTTAAATTGATACTCATCAATTTCATTTTTATTTCATGCCCTACTTTCTGAAAACCATATATTGTCATCAACTTGTGCGCCAGAAATTAGGATTGGTTCACTAGAAAATACCCCGGGGTAACATTTATTTTTCGGCAGCTCAGATTTACACAAATGATTTACCTACGGAAACAATATTGTTTCATTCATTTAATTGTGAGTTATTTCCCAAACAAAAATTATTGTTCTATCTTTCATTAACTATTTTTGTGATTCAAAATGGCATTCTCTCACACAAAAGGCATATTCTCAAAATGCTTCACTATTTAGGTTTAAATAGTGTTTTTATTTATAACATGTACGAAAAAGCGTTTCTATTGAGTTGGAATCCCTCATATCCCACTGAGTCAACTCGCTGTGTGGTGAACCTGATCGTACAGAGATCTGCAGAGAAAAAAACATGTAATTGTTTATTTAAAGTTGAAATAAGTTCATCAATTATTTATTAAAAAAGGTACTGAAGTCGTCAACCTTATTCGTTGCAGAAGAAGATCAGTTGACCGTGTGTGAAAAGTTGAATACAAAACAAAACATATTCCTATTTATTTAGCTAATATTTTGACTAATCTGAAAACTAACCATTAATTTAGCAAGACATTGGTCAAGTCATTCGTTAGAACAGAACCGAGATAAATGCTATCATGTTATGAAATTTGTGTACCAAACTTTCGTACTTCATAGACTATTTTCATGTTATAGATGTATATTCCTTATGATGTTAATCAATAATAGCTAATAATTTTCAAGAGTTAATTCTTCAAAATATTGTTGCGCTGCTTGTGTTGTAAGGAGTCGTTATCCCGACTGAGCTGATGATTCTTGTCGAATTATTGATTGAACACTTTTTAAACCTAAATTAGTTGATATTGTATGTGTGCCTCTTGTATTATTTGTCTAGTATTTGTACTCTGATCACTGTAGTCTTCACCACACGATGAAGGTGACGTAGATGGGTGGAGGACAGAGTCATTGCAGTGCAAGTGTCCCCTTGTGCTCCGTCACTCGCCCTAGAGTGAGTGAGACTCATGTTGAGGAAGGGTGAAATAGTGAGTGTTCTCAACGGGTGATACTCCCTCCTTCACTCACTGCGTGTCGTAGCGTTAATCAGGTCTAATGAACGGCGGCGGCTGGCGCCGGCACAATTAGAGTAAGTGTGCGCCTCCACCCCTTACCTGCCACCACGGGGGTGAGGAGTACGTCCTGAGGGCTTTCGCTCAAGGGAAGGAAGGCAGTGAGGAGAGAGACAAGTTGCTCGTGGCGACGGAAGAGTCATACATCGGAGCGTATGCAGAGAGAGCAAGAGGTGAAGTAGCATCATGGGAAGCAAACACATGATGGAACGGATATCGGCTCCTGAGGCTGAGAGCATGGGCAATACGCGGATGAGGAGTTAGAAGGTAAGGAAAAGAAATGCTAAATCGTCTAAGTATTTCCACATAGATGTTCTAGTAATGCTGATCCACTAAAATTGATGTCATACGGTGATCTACATAGAATGCACAATGAAGTGATATCTTTAACAACAATCGGAACTGTGATATAATTATTAAATACATATATGATAAAACAACCAGTGGAATTTGGCATTTTGAATATTCGCAAGCTATTATTTAGAAAGAATATACATACACTATTCTTTCATTTCTCATTAATGTTCCTAATATTTTCTCAACTCAGTGATTTCCCTCTCTGATTTGACCAATCATGAAAGCAAAATATATTTCACATTTATGCTAAGTGGACTTCGATTATAAACACTTATAATAAAAAATGTAATGAAACCAACATTTTTAGTCCCAATAATCACACAGCTAATTATAGAATCGATCTTCGAGTGCATAGCTGACATCTTCAGTACCTATAAGTAAAAATATAACACTATATAAATTATAAATCTATAATAAATTTTAAAATAAAATTATGTCTATTTGTAAAAATGTATCAGAAAAGGTAATAATAAAAAGACATAAATTTGACTATTCATAATTTGAAATATTCTTTTAACGTGGAAACATAGGTAGAGTAAAAGTAAAGTTGTATTAAAAACCATTTCTGTGATGCAAAACAAGTCTTAAAGAGACAAGAGCAATCGGCAAGTATTAACCTCTCTTGGGATAAGGAAAATTGTAATTGCAATCTGCTTAAATTGACAACCGACCTCCTCTCTGATTTTGGGGGTGGGGGTGTATTATCCCAATAAGTTAACGCCGAAACCATCAATATACTGATACCGCATTAGCAATTTTTGAGGAAGTAAGTTGATCCTTTTGAATTCGGAAGCCATTATTTTTTAATTTGTACTAGAGACAATTTATGTGGAAACGATTTTTGGGTCAACAATGTTCACTGAGGATTTCCAATATTCTTACTGTCTCTCCAAAATAAAAAAATAAATTTTAGCCGGAATTGCATGCTTTGCTTCGTTCTATAAGCTCTTCATTATTACGAAGCAGCAGAGAATTCCGTACATATGTCAATGTCATAATGTGCATAATACTATCGAGTAACGAGAATAAGACAATAAGCTACATAAGAGGATTGTGGAAACTGAGTTAGTAGACTCGAAAGACTAATGATAAAAAAGAGCAAAGTCCTGGGTTTCACCGTTTACTTTCTCATTCCCAAGTCATCGCAGAAAACAAATTAACTAACCTAATTCACGTTATCCGCTTGAACGAATAGAGTAAACATTATGAAGAATGGAAATGAAATGCCAGCAAAAATAACGAAAAAGAAGAAGAATACGAGATAAAGAGAGAGAGGGAGCAATGGTGGGTCCTTGCAAGCGAGAGGCATGGAGCGTTTTCGCCAATGACAGAAGTGCGTGCCGTCAAGAGGGAGAATTATGTGCTTGCTCCCTCGAGGGGACAAACACAGGCGAGTGAGTGATGTGGAAGCGAGCTCATTGAATGACAAGCGGTCTAATAGAGCTGGTGGGAAATGGATATGGACGATTTAGTGTTCGAAGGGGTCTAAGCTAAGCAGAATACGAATTAAATTTATAGATTAAGTTTAATTGAATATTCCTCCAAAAATGTTAGTATAAGCATTCCACATTACTAACGACAAATATTACCTTCGAGAAATGATGTCCTCCCTTGTTCTTGCAGAGTCGTTCCTAAGAAAACTTTCATTAAGCTACTGAAAATTAAGTTTATACTTACACATAGTATTAATTCATAATACGAAATGAACAACTATATGTTGAATTTAGTATTTTCATAAAACGAGTTTCGAACCTGCATCAGTAAGATTGAAGGATCCCATGTGGTGCATATCACGCCCCAGGTTACTTAAAATCAACACATCTCAGAACTCATCATCTCAATAATTCCTACTCAGTTTTAAAATAAAAAAGGCAGTGCCTATATGCATGCACTCTAAACATCTCCATTTTCATTAGCTGATAACGTTAACGACGCTATTTCCGTGTTATTTGCGAGGGAAGGGATTTTCTTGACAATTAAGACTAATTCATTACAAGACATCAATAAAGTACTAGAGCTGAATTCTCCTTTCTGTAAATATCAATTCTAATGTGTATTATGATAAATTTACTCTTATCTAAGAAGCTAACTTTTTATTCTTATCTAAGGAGTGTGCAGAATATTTTAATCCAACTCTGCCGTACGGCTCTTGACCGGAATTGATGGGATGGTTCCTTTGTTTCCGGAGAGTACATTATTTTATTGTCTTCCACATGGTCATATGTAGTTTGTAACTGCATTTATAACAATAAATTTATTTACTTATAAGGTAATTTTAAACTGTTTTTACATTGTTCTCATATTAGCACGCTAAAGGAGGCATCCTGCTACTCCTTGCTGACCCCCTACGTTTTATTCACTCGAGTCGTTCAGTGGGACACACATCTCTGTGCTCCACGCTTTACATGCATAAGAAATTTCATATTATAACAATTTATTGCTATTTCTATTAATTTCTTACACAAAGCTCCACATCTTTGGTTCAATTTATAACAATTTATTACATTCTTCTAACAAATTTATCACAGAAGGCGTTTTATTGATACATCACATTTCATATATCCCAATTCATGATTTACCCTTTCAAAATAACACAAACATCATAGAATCAAATTAAGTCATTGATAGAAAACCTCTTATTGACACTATGAATTTATTAAATCCCAATTATTACCCTTCCAAAATAACAAACATCATAGAACCAAATTAATTAATTAACAGAAAACCTCTTATTGACTCTATGGTAATGTGAGCTCGTGTCCATTACGTGTGAATTTCAAATAGTTCTTGAATAGTTCTATCTCACTCAGAAATTTAGCTCTTTTAATCATCCAGATTATTAATACGAGTTCCAACACAATACCTTTATGGGTCTAACGCCGTCATCACAGGATGTTAGCAAAGACACGTACTATAGCAGATACCGTCCGTTCTCCATGGTCACTAATCGTGAGCTTATCATGAGTTCATCTGCCAATTCCGCTCTCTCATTAGATCTCACTGACCTCCTGGTTCTCACTTAACTTACTGATTCTCATTCTCCGATTCTCACCCTCTTACTCCTCCTCTTACTGCTTCTCTTACTGCCCCTTTTGCCGACCGCCGATCTGTATTTACCACCCTCAGAGAGCTGGTACAGACTCGTTCTCTCAGGTGTTTCTTTCCTCGGTCATTGCAGCAAGCCTAGTCAACTAGTTCATTGGCTCTCGCCAGGTCTGCTTGAGTGCACATTGTGGGTCGTGGCGGCGGTAGCATTTGCGACGGTGGTGGTGGCGGTAGTTGTCGCTGTTGTAATGTCGTCGCACTTCATTGTACGAAGGGGGCGGAAACTTCAAAAATTTGGGCTCATGTGACCTGGATTTCCGATGAACAATTTTCACTTTTCATGCGATTCTACCTCAAAGTTTGTTAAAACTATTACTATTTCATAATAGTTTCTTCTTTAAAGAGTTATTTGAATCACATACAATTTATTTACTGAATTGAAATTACGTTAAAGCACTGGAAATTGATTATACCACACCGTAGTATACACAAATACCATCTTCTATTAGAATCATTTTTAAATGCTAGAAAATCAATTTTACCTTTGTCTCTTAAATCTAAAAACAATGTACACAATGTTTTTATAAATCTGTCGCAGATTAATAAACCAAGACTGTCAATAATTATCAATGCAATCGAACATAATCAGTTTCAAAGTGTTCTATTGAAAATTGGTTCAATATTAAGTAACTAAAGGTTCGATTGCAACCAATTTCACTAATGGCATTTTCCATTTGCTGCTCTGAGTGTGCACTGGTGCACACCGAGTAAATATGTTATTCCATTTGAGAGAGATGTTATATGTGCAGGGATATGGTTGTTCCGTCTGTATATCGAGGTGCACTCTCCACGCACTGAGAGCAACCGGACTTGCTCTGACAATTTTTTTTAATGGAGGGACTGCTCTGGGCGATGTTGAGGATAGATGCTATGAGTTTCTTGCAAACATTGTCTCCGTCTAAAAATACCTCAGATGAAGAGCGAATTAGTCCTTTCCAAACGAGAAAGAGTTATTAAGATGATGGATTTCATTTCGTTAAACCGATTAAATAATAATGAAAAGGTAATATTACGTAATAAACTCATAATACGAAAATACCATTTGTTGATAAATTAGCAAGCTTAATTATTTATGTTCAGTTTTTGTAGTTTCGTTAACTTTTGCGGATAACAATGACCTTACACTATCGTGCATCTTGCATGGGAGTGACACGTCAGAGCAATAAATGGAAAACGCAGTAAGTATTATGAATAAATTTCACATTATGAGACTCAAACATAAGTGATTCGTAAAACTAAATCGTGAGAAGCAAGTGTCCGTTGAGACGAAACGTGTGACGAAACTCCAAGACATTCTTCACCACGAAATAAATTAATGGAACCACGATTCTCATTCACTTAATGACAACGCCTTCTCGCTCGTGGGTCAAACTCCACGACCTCCCAAGAACATGGAAAGCTGGCAGCTTCTAAATATTCAATTGCAACCTACGCTAAGAACACTTGTTATCGTTTTTCTATATAATACGAAGACTCTCAATTCATGAAATTAGAAAACGACACAAAGTAACGTAATTTCTAGCAATGCCATGGCTAGCTTCTAATTGAACTCTTGCACATTTACCTCATTCATGGACATCAGCTCAAAATTAGGTTTATTCATGTATTTTGGATCGAAATTAACCCCTTGTTTCGTGTAACTTAGTTTGTAAGTTGTTGTTTTTTTTGGTGTGTGAGCGTTTGAAATCGTTATGTATTGAATACATAACATGAACCAAGACCATTCCGGCTAGCAGAGACTTTAACGTCGCTCACTTCACCATGTTTTAATCAATAAAGCTGTGTGAGATGAATGTGCGAATGAGAGATATGCTCTCCCGTTCTTGTGGTTAGCCACCATTGTATCAATTCATCCCACACCAACGTCTTCATAGATTTTATTGTTTGATGAATATCGCGTAAAAACATTATGATACACTTCTATGATCCGTCGCTGTGTTGCGTTACTGGACATTTGAGCAAGACAAACTTGGTGCTGGGGAAATAAACAATGTTTGTTCTCATCTGTCAAGTTTAACAGACTCCCTTATCCATTTCGTACCGTGTTGATATTTTCGGTACCTTCCGAACCCTCAGTACATTTTATACGTATGTATTGTAGTTGGAAGTCCTTCGGTTACTGTCCAACTGTGCTAGACATGTTGGGCACCAGAGGAAACATGAATAGATCCTCTCTCTATTTTGAATTGACAAACGATCCGAAAAAATAGGAATACACCATCCACAGAAATGAATCAAGATTTAACCCAAAGACCATAATCATTAAAAAAAAAAAGTACGCAGGTTAAAAAATACACAAAGGAAGAAATATTCAACACTGCGCCCGAAAGTCACGTACCTCCAGTAGTGGTCCAAGTTACGAGTTTTTAGTGCGTGAACAATGTCAAGCTCGAATGCATGATACATATTCGCATGCAGATAAATTACGGCGAGGTGTTGTGCAATAAATGTATTGTAAGGCCAATCAAATACACTTTACAAACACTCACACAATCACTGTTGTTCTGCGATCGGGGTTAGCAATATTATTATTCTTATGAATAAACGATGATAATTTGAAAAATTATTCGTTATTCTTCGTAGAAAAAAAACAAATAAAAATATGTTCTTTTATTTCACGTGCCAAGAATAACGAATAAACAGTTATTCTTTCATTCGACAAACTTTAAATGACTTATAAAAAGTGTTTCTTTTATTCGTGTAAATTTAAATGACGAGTAACAAGATATTCTTTCTTTTGACGTAAATAAATGACGAATAAAATGCAATTCTTTTATTCGAACAATTCTTATTGACGAACAACAAATTATTTTTTATTTGACCCATAAACAAATTATGATTAATTCTTTCATTCTAAACAAATTAAAACATAATTTACATTACATATATTTGTTCTTGGTAGAATAAGTGACAAATACGGTTACGTTTTTTATTTTTTTGCTTTAATGAATAACTAAGTCGATGTGAATTGTTGTTGTAATGTTCATAATTAGAATTTAATTATTATCTTATGTTTTCACATACAAAATTAGTAAATTATTATATTGTGTAGTAAATGTTGATGTTCTTAAGGATTATTGAGGATTTATCTTAAAATAAAGTATCACTGGAAATTGTTTATTGATTTTTTTATGTCATGAAAATTTTATCAATATGTTTATTAATTCTGATAAAATACAGTTTCTTCAGATTTTTACTAACAAATACTGAATTAAAAATTATGAACAATTCGTAGTAAAATTTGAATGACTGGAGTCAACATCTTAACTTCATATAATTTATCGTGGCACATGAGAGCAGGAATTTTAAGTGATATAAAATGTTTACAAACAATTCAGAATGTGTAAGTGTACTTTTGATATTTTAACGATCAAACCCTTATAAATAAAACCGTTTTACAGTTAACTTTTAGTATTTGCATGTCGATAATTTAAAGGTATAATTATAAAAAATGAGTTTCCATAATGAAACATTCATACGTCGAAGTATTCTTGTAGTTGAAGTAAGACTTTGGATAACCTATTGTAGGTGTTTATGTTCCTGTAATTTAAAAATTGTTTCTAAATCCAACCTAGTACTCAAGCTTTTGAAACACTTGTCGCGCGTACTTGACAATTAAGATAATTACTCAAAATTGCGTCAATAAATTCATAGACACTTGCGACTTAGAACGTGATGTTTTAATACCCGACGTACACCTTGTCAGCCATATTAGCTGCAATTACAATATTTCACAAGCATTTCAAAATTTATTCTTTAATGTTTATCATACAACGGTAGTCATGCAGTATTACGGCGTTTGTAATAATTACGTCGTATGTAATAATTGTAACAAACACCTTATGGATGAATTCTAGAGAAGGAAACAGGGATAAGCATTAAAATTCATCTCCTAATGCAACATTATAAAAAGTAATATTATACTGAATTTTCATACCACCCACTGGGCGCTACCTTAGCGTTACAGTCATAGGCGACCTGTCATAATAATTCAAGGAGAGTTTTAATTACATTCTTGTATTATATGGTTTTTAAATCTTTTATAATACTCACAATGTACATGAGCAAGTAGCATTGCAATATATTTATGTACCACTGCACACGTAAAAATATATACATGTTGACAACGAGAGAGATGAAGAAACTTACTCTTTGCCTTAATGTAATTCTGCGGCAACCAGTTGAAATGCAAGAGCAATGGAAATGCAAGAGCAATAGGAATGCAAGAGAGAGCCCTATGCATCAATACGCACTTCCTCTTTACAAATCACAATCGGAACTCTGAAAATTACAACTGTAACCAATCTTAAATAAATTGAAGCACTACACTTTAATCTTGATAATTTGATCGATTTGCGATTCCTCGGCCAGTTATTTCGTCGGTTATTATATTTCTGGGATCCATTTTATGTCACCAGCTTCGCTCGATACAGCGCGTTTGGTATACGCCTTCAGATTCTTTGTAGGAAACTGCTGATTTATCATTACACACACACATAAACAAAAAAGAAGTTTCGAAAGAAAGTATTACAAATTAACAAAATTAAGAAGCAACAAAGGTATCCAAACGAGCTTAAGCGAATATGATTAGTGATAAGTCTCGTAATGTCTACCAAAATGGAAACGGAACAATAAAAATAGACTCTGTAAATATAAATAAATAACAAGAAAAAAATACCAAATTAATAGAAAGTCTCGTAATTTTTCATTTATTGCCAAGAATCCTGCTTTTCCGCCTGACCGTCACGGGGGTTAGAAGTTGGGATGGTCAGGTGTTTGGATGCTGGAATACTTGGTTTGAAATCATTAATTATCTCGAGTGTGTAAGAGAACCATATCCGATCGAGCAGAGTTTTAACCCACGTTCTAGAGTTCAGAGGTATTGAGGGAGATACGACGCTACCTCTAGTCCTCTGATGTCAGTAATGTTACTTTCATATATGTAGTATATAAAAACGTTCGCGATTTAAAAAATCGAAAGCGAGATTTCGACGGTATTATCCGTTTTGAAGATCTCTGATTCTGAAAAAGTTGTTTTTGGCATAACGTCCGTCCGTCTATCCGTCTGTACTCAGCGATTCTGAGTAAATGGATTAATAAATTTAATTCACATTTCGTATTTACGGTACAATTTACTCGTTGTCGATGCTCGAGCTCTATTTATTTTTATTTTTTACTTGAAAGCAAAGGGTATTTCACATGAAGATCAAAGTACTCTTTTGAATGTTTCTCAAAAACGGCTCAAACGATTTTGCTTAAATTTTCTGCACGTAAAGTACAATTAGTATGTATTACATCCGCATTAGCGGCATTTTGCTGGATGGTTCTTTATAGACACACTATAATAATTTATGTGTGCTACACTTAAATATTATTTTACTGTTTCAAGAAGCTTGATACTATTTTGCAGTGTAAATAAACCAAGCAGACGTAGAATACACTTTTGGTAAACTGAAATGGAAGGATAAAATACATAGTAGGACGGCAAACGCATTGCAGATAGGAAAATACATCAATTTCTGTCTAACAACGAAATTACATTTACTTAACACTTTTACAATATTTGTAATAAAATATTTGTCATAAATTTATATAGTAATCTTAACAAGGCTTTGGTTATACCATCTTTTCTTGGTACCTTTGTTTCTCAGTTCTTTCACCAATTTTCTCAGTTGTCAGGATCATCCAGTATTCTCTTGCTTCATCATCTCTTCCGTAGCTCACTTCGTCACTGTCCTCATATACGTCATCTCCAAGTACGATTTTCCGTATTCCATCTCCAATCTCTTCCATGTTCACAGATGTCTTCCCTTACCCATATTTCTACCCCATATCTCCATTATTATAAACCATATTCGCTGCTTATTTGAATCGGAGTTTCCAACATGCTTTTCATTATTAAATTTTCCCAACCCTTCTTCTTCGCCTCCTTCATGTCTATCTTAAACTCTACCTGTTTGTCTATGTATCTTCTGAACACATCTGCCTCATCCATCCTGTTCTGTCTCCTCTTCGATAATTCCCTTCGCAACTTATTATTCTTTTCCTTATGAACCCCTGTGTATCATATCCGTCCGCTTCCCTCCGTTTGTTCCACCTCGCTTCTGAAGTAATAAATTGAGTTGAATTTCTGATATAGATTTCTCCATATTATGTATCTCTACCTTTTTTGTCACCTCATCTATTTCTTTTTTCCTCCCATATTTATTTAATCAAATATCTCTTACTATTATATGCTCATCCGTCTTGCCATCTTCGATTTTTCCCTTTCTTTGTCACACTAAACTGTATCCCAGCACGTTTTCTACTTACTTCATTCACAAACTTTCACGTTTCTATCTAAAAATATCGCATTTTTCGTTATTTTCAATTCTATTACAGATTTATCAGCTGACTATATACGTTTTTCGTTGATTTATATTTGTTAGCAGCAAAACATTGTCCAATATTTGTTTCTCCAGTGCCCGTCTTCGTTTATTCGTCACCATATCACATATTCGTAATCGATACATGCCATACAAATCACCTCGTCCTCCTCATTTCTTTCACTATTTTCTCAATTATATTCATGCTTTCCATTACATCCGTAAAATACTGCTCTACCCTACGACACGTCACTGTAATTGAAAAATATTTTTTGTAAATAAAGGAGATTCTTTTCTTCTTAATTTTGAAATTCATTCTTTAAAAAAATGTAAGAAATTTTCTTCATTACACAGTTTGGGAGCAAATGGACTTCTTTTAATTTTTTGCTTATTTACGTGTAATGAAGGTAAGAAAATAATTTCTTATTGTAATGGATACATTAAAACTTTTGTTAATTAACTTCTTAACTAAATACTTAATTTACAAATTATTTCAAAATTTCCTCTCTGCACTTTCTTGATCAATTTCCTAGGTTTGAATTCGAAAATATACTTTATGTTCGATGAATGACTAACAAAGAAAAAACTAGTGATTGAAAAGAATTGCACACTCTTTCGTCAGTATGATCACAATTCTCATTCGATTAATATTTTCTTTGTAACACAATGTGCAGATTCATTTGATACTAATTGTATTAAGAACAAAAAGAACCAGAAAAAGGAAACGTTTTGTATTGTATTACTAAAAATAATTCATTATCGACGTCAGAACGATAAAATAATAACTTATTAATAATTGTACATCAAGCAAGAGTAACTTTTTATTCGTTATTACAAGTAATTTTGTCAAATTCGTAATTTGATGTGAATCGAATACAAGAATAACTTTTTATTCGTCATTCAATATTTGTCGAATAAAAGGAGAAATTTTTATTCGTTATTTATTTTCTTAAAATAAAAGAATAACTTGTCATTCGTCAATGAATGTTCATTAAATAGAAAATACATTTTTATTCGTTATTTTTGCTAGGAGACATAATGAATTATTTTAATATTCTCTTATTCTTTTACACTAAAGAATGATTTATTCTGATTATGAGCGACGCCGATGCCAATATTAGAGGTGAATGCACAGTTGTTTTTCTCAATAGTAGGGAAAGCTAGAAAGAGGCGCGCCAACTCCGGATCCAGCTAGTTGTTGAACAAGAGCGATCTGAGTCAGGGACGGTATCACAGACTTACGAGCCCACTATTAGCTATAGGCTGTCGACGTGGGATGGCAGACTCGTGTTTATATGAACATTCACACCGCACACAACCACTCAGTAAACTATCTTAATTTTCTCTGAAGAGAATAAACTGATAAGAACGTGCAATTGCCATGGTTCCAATCACAATCATCGGATATCAGAAAACTAATCCTAATGAACTAATAAACTTGACATGAAATCCTACAATTCTCTCAGCCACTATGTATTTATACCCGCTCGACATTTATTTTTCTACGCAACCGTTTCTAGAATATTCGACGCAGGATTTCCCGCACTGCGAGAAATAAACGAAACAATGAGAAATGGGTGAATGGAAATTAATATTTTTAGTTATTGTACATGGAGAGGCAAATAAATTAAATAAGAAGTGTATACATTTCTATAAATTCAAAACAATTGTAAGTTATACTATAATTAATCATTATCATTCATTACTAGTAATGTTTCGTTGTTTATAAAATTTGTTGTACGCTCTTGTGGCATTCGATTTGGATGTCTCGTTTCATGACATTGCACTGCGTATCTATTTATTCTTCTTACTTCTGAGACTTCTGATTCTTTCAAAATAATAAAATTTTCCATCTATTTTTCTCTTTTTGTTTACCCAAAATAATTGACAGATTCGCGAAGGATTGTGAAATCTCTACAATAATTCTAGTCGTAAATTGGATTTTTCTTCGGAGCTGTACAAAACGGAAAATGTTGATAGAATGACGTTATGTGATGAGAAAGGTTTATCGTCGGGTGAGGTTCAAGTTTTATTTTTATTATTTATGCAAAGTCAATGTTTATATTAAGATGGAACACTTTATGTTGGTTTCGAGAGTTTTCGTTGCCTTCTTTAGAAAATTATCTTTCGGAGGAAAAGAAGAGGCATTTATTGTAAGACTGCAGATAATTTGGAAAGACCTCACGCATTACATGTCGTAGAATATTAACTTCGCTTTTGAGGTATGGTATTCTCCATTTCATCCATAATCTCACAATTTTCTTTTTAATCTGTTGAGTGATTTTATTTATTCAGCTGCCTCACACAAGATCACTTCGGCTTTGTTTTCTTTTTGCTTGATGAACGTAAAATAACTTAGAGAATCCGTGAACGGGAATACCACTTTGTCTACCTCCGATGTACATAACTGAGTATAATTGATATAATTGAATTAATTCATGTAAACCTTAGAAGTATTTATCTTCATGTTATCATTGCTTGAAAGCAGTATAATTGTGTGTGGTATTTGCTGTTACGACCCAAACCGACTTTGTATTACGAAAAATAATTGAATCTGAATTGGTAGTTAGTGACAGATATGTGTAGTATATTTAGTGACGTTGAAATTTGCAGAGAAGAAATTTAAATGTCAGGATTACTTTAATGAATAATTTTTTGTGGCATGACCCTACCGCATTCGAAGTGCAACACTCCCGTAATTGTTTAAATTTATAATAATTATTACTCTTGCAGGGGTTTTGCCATCCTGATCTTCCCGTAGATATTTATGAACGGAAATGTTAAGATTTTTTTATATAATTAGGTAAGTTTCTGTGAGATATACCCCATATATTTCTTTGGATACAAAAAGCTCCAAAGAGAGCTTTTGTTTCATGTAAACAATTGTAATATGAATATGAAAAATTACGAATATCAACAACTCCAATTTAAGAATTTGAAATCTTCAAGGTTTGAAGATGACATTAAAAGAGGATACTAATGACAAACGAACACATTCGAATATTTCACGTATTCTTAATTGAATAATATTTTTAATGTAGTTTAAACGAAATGTTGTACTAGAATTCTAGTAGCAAAAAATAAGGGTTACTTGACATATATACCAAATATAATATGTTGGATGGAAAGACATTAAGTGTGGTAAATGTCCTGCGCATGCCTGTAAATGAATCGATATCGATGTTTTTATTAGCATTAACCGTTATATATTATATCCTGAGAATCTGCTACCAGAATTACGGGGCATTGTGGTTAGTTTAATGTCTGTCTCNCCAACGTATTTTTGCTGCAAGACTAACTCAAAAGAAGTGATTTTACAGAACAAGTTTTGTGCTGAGAGGTTATGGTGACATTACATTCTTACAAGACGGGAATGAGATATTAATTTCCAATACACATACAGAACAATACAATGTATGTAATATTACTCACTTTGAATTGTTACACTTGCAGCACAAGAATAACACACAGTCATTATAGGTTAGGCACTGTATTTTCATATCATTGTTATCCATCAAATACACAATTTTCATTATACATGGAAAAAATACAATTATGTAACTTTTATATACATACAAACCTCTTAAATTATTTTACCTTACTTCAGCTCTTCTCAGATAACATTCAATTTCTTTCTGCAATTCACCGATGGTTCATTTATACATGTACAAGATACAATAAAACCCATCGTAAAATATCCCTTTACCAACAAGTGTATCTTATAACGGAGCAACAAATAGAAATAATAATTTTTATTTGAAAATTAGTCTCATACAATGAATACGTTACCACCTCTGTCAGTTATTAACTGAAGGAATAAAAAAAACAGCAAATCTCTCGGAAATTTATATATTTTCAAAGCAGTTAATGTAAGCCGTACACATGAACCAAGATATTCTGGTTCTGACGATTGATTCAGTGTAAATTTACACATCTTTTTCAGTACAACGATGATGAAAGTAATTATCTACCTAATAAAAAATAATTGTACAAATATCTATTGTATTTGAATTTTTGTACACCTCCCAGCATTATACTCTAATACAAATTATAGATAAAATCCCATGAGAAAATCCCTGAGCTGAACTCTGGAGATGGAGGGTCAAGTATTGCTACGGGCTAAAACAATGGTTGTTACTTGTATGTAACATCTGATGATGACCCGCACCTGAGTTCAAAACGTTATGAGGTAATATGTACTTTTTCTAAATACTGCGCCTGTATAATCAATGGGGTCAATTTATGTACAATTATTAACAAGTTTTAACAGACGTCATCATGATAAATTTAAACCAAACATTTGCTTGATAACATAAGAAAGTGTTAGGTTGCTTAGTGTCTGAGGCACTCGCCCTAAGATCATGACTTTTCTCTGTCCTGTGAAATGTTGAAGCAATGCACAACACTCGCGCTTGTTGACTATGGAATGATAATTGACACATTTCCAAACTGTACGAAAGTCGCTCTATGACATCTGGATAGGGTCAGCTGAGGGAGAATGTGATAAGGTTAATGGGTTAGCACAGAATGTTTGCAAGGAGAGCTCGTTTGTAGACTGCACCATCATTTTGAAGGCAGGAAATGAAAGGGACTTTCTCATAGAACGGTCCTACTTACAATCTGAATTTTCATAAAACAAACATCTTTCAGATCATATAAGCCCATTCAAACATTTCACTGTACACACATTACCATATAATTGGGCAATAATGTAATCAACGACAAGCTTTGAACATTCACCAATATTTCAATTTAATAATATTGATACGCTAACAACGAGAGAATTGAAAATACGAGTTTATGTTGGCTACTTTTCCTTCAAATTAATTCCACAGACTTTTTGAAAATATTACACTATCGACATTTTTGCATACGTAAAAACAAAACGTGGAGCTGAAGTTTCCAACCTAATAATAATAACCTTTGCCTCTAAAACACTTATGAACTTTGTACTAGTCATTCTTTTTTTCTGAGGAAAGTTTAATACGCACTCACCCGACACTTCCTACATAAAGAAACACTGAAATCACCAACTACACTGTCACCATGGAACAACCTGCTAACTCGTTGCAGTGAATTGGTTAAAACTGGAGAAACACAAAAAACCAGCACAATCCACAGGCCATAATAAAGCTTAACTGGAAATTCTCATAAAGGAATAACCCAAATTCTTAGTAACAACCACTTAGAGATGAACGTAGTAATATTGAACAAATGATGACATCCTGTAGACCAACTTAAAAAAAAATGAATCCGAAGTTTTGTTTGGTGAAGTCTGGACACATACTGGTGAATAAAAATTATTGGTTTTATTGCATTAAATAATAATTTAACTCATGTCCGTGGTTAATATTAATTTCTTTGAAAATGGGGTCCACAAGTCAAACAACTTTCCTATTGCCTTTGAAAGAATCTGAAACCAATACATTTTTATAAAGTAAGTACATGTTTTGTAAAAATATTGTTTTGTTTATAGCAAATTGTTGTGAGGAGCCCTTAAAGTCACATTCCATATTGCTTAATCGCTTTTTAAACCGCAATTTCTTGTACAATAATTACATCACAATAGATCACATATCAGTAGAAATCTGAAGAAATAAAATGCAAAGATATCAAACCTAGGACAAAAGAATACATCAAACAGTGATCACGATTCAAGGTGATAAACATGTGGAATTGTTCTATAATTAAAAGGAAAAATACTGTCAATTGGGTTGGAAGTATGAAAAATAAGGCAAAATGTACAAGCGATAAATTGAAAACAATTTATGTTAAGTTAAAAATCAGTTAAATTAGTTATTGCAAGGTTGACTCAAACAATGGAATATCGTTAAATCAAATGGTCATAAAATAATCATTTGATTAACACCTGGAAACAATCATTTCATAACAATGTTGCACCGTACAGGAGACTTGGAGGTATTATAAAAAGTTAATACTATGTAAACCCATAATAACTTACGTTACATATTTACTTACATTAGTACAATTGTTTTCCCTAGCATCTAATCATAAAAAAATTATATAAAAATCATGTATTTATTTACCAAAATCATAGTCAACTTGCCAGTAACAAAACAACAACATGAAAATAAGCATGTAAGCAAAATCTCACTACACAGAAATTTACCTCAATCATATCAACATACGAATCTTTTGTAGAAACTCAAGGAACATAGGTTCTAATCTGTTTTTTGATGGAATAATAAACGATAGAAAAGACTCACATCGCTAACATATGCGTACAACTAAGTCAATGTTAAAGAAATACTAGCACTCAACTCACTTTGTATTATTAAACAGAAAGTTTTGACACGTCGATTCATTCAGTTTTGACATTCTTTCATTCTTTATCCATTTATCACTTAAGTAAAACAGTACATCTTACTAGTTGAAACACCTAAGATACCGACAGACAAAGGATACCACAACGTTCCCGCGCAACACGGAGTTGCCACTATTAGCCATACGAATTTTAACAAAAGTCGAACTCTTCACGTAACTCTGCTAAATACCAGTGACCTCAACTGTAGATATACAGCTCAATGCAAAATACCTATTTGTAACAATAATTCGAAGTATGTGCTATTTCGATGTCTCATTCAGTAAAAGAGTCTAATTCATTTGATACAGTGTAATATATCAAGTGAAATGAATCAAATATTTAGATAGTGTTAGGATAGTCAATCCTAAATGATAACCTGCTACATATGAAAACATCTAGTTAACAAATTCATCCCTCATACATTCTGTTGCATGAACAAATATACTGATTGAAATATACTGAATATTATGATACTAGTCTCACTAATGAAAGGACTTTTAAAAAAGGAAATAATAAAAAATACTGAGACATCTCAGATATTTGGCTTCAAATACGCGCGAGTGACGTCGCCAGCCAATGGAAATTTATTCCGCCCTGGTGGTCAGAGCGTATGGTTACGTAAAGTGAACCCTACCCTCCACTCTTTAAAAAGCTTACCTCACGAAAGAAACAAGGGGATAAATTCTTACTCATTTATGCTCACTCACTCAGTCAATCAAGTACGAGATAGAGAGACTTTTCTAGAAGAACGGAGGTTGAGACGTTGTGGTTCTCAGTCTGTTAGGAGAACGCGAGAACAACTCGTACTTCTCAATACGATAGTATGTGATTCTATTGGGAAAATAGTTGCGAGAACAACTCGTTGTATATTGAACTTTCTTTCGAGTAGACTATGAATTGTTAGAAAGTCATATGTTTCGAGTAATATGATATGAAGAAAACTTTGTTTCATCATTCTTCATAATTACTGAGGGTCAGTTGTATCGAGGCATCACTAGTATGAACGGTTTCTGAAGGAGTCCGAACATCCTGGTACGAGATCAACGCTTCAACATCAAGACGTAAAGGTATTATGAAGGATTGTAGTACGAGAAAATACTGTAATTAGAGTCGAGGATGTTTGTAAAGAATAAAATATCTAATTTGCAAAGTGGTAATTGTTGGTCAATGTAAGGGTTGTGTTGCCAATATGATATTTGTGTTTTTGTAATAAATTGTTTGTTGTTCCAAAAGACTGTTGATCCCTTTCATTAATTTATTTTAAGTCTGTAAGTGTAAAAATAATCAATCAGGTTTATGGCGCTCAACTTTTTATTTATCACGATTATAAGGATAATAGTAAATGCTTCACATCACAGCATTTCTAACATTCAAATACTCGTAGAAGTGTTGGTAGGAGCAAATCATAAAATGAGAACTACTGAATACTGTTCTATCCGTCGTATACCACTATGCAACATAATAAAATGTTTGCATAAATTCTAATTTTATATGTAAACCTCAATCTATTTTCTAAAAATTAAAAGTAGAACTAACTCGTGTGTATTTGAATAAATACTATTCTATGATATTAATATTGATTACTTAAGTATATTTCTTTGTTTTGTTTATTTGTTTTTGATAATATTATTCCATCATGTTTCCGTCTAATATAATAGATTCAAGCAGGGTATTTTTATGTGTGTGGAAAAGAGTACTTTTTCTTCTGTGGTTGCAGGAAGGATATTGCGATGACATTTTATCTTATCTTCAATTATTCAAAATATTGGCAAAATTGTTATTCTTAATGATTTTAATATAACTTGGAATTTTATTGATGTATCATTGTTTGAAAAACATTTGTCATTAATGTTTTGATGGTTAATCAAATATCTGAAACTGCCAGTCTTGAATCTATCGTATTTTTATTATAACTTGTGATACAATGAAATAATAAAAGTTATTGTGCCTCGAACTGACCTGCCTTACTCGTGCGCTCCTCTGTACTAGCACATTACGATCAGCAAGTCGATCGCTCACACTCCTAGCTCCTACCAACACTTCTACGAGTATTTGAATGTTAGAAATGCTGTGATGTGAAGCATTTACTATTATCCTTATACTCGTGATAAATAAAAAGTTGAGCGCCATAAACCTGAATGATTATTTTTACACTTACAGGCTTAAAATAAATTAATGAAAGGGATCAACAGTCTTTTGGAACAACAAACAATCTATTACAAAAACACAAATACCATATTGGCAACACATCCCTTACTGAAATTCAATGATAATGAAGTTCTGAGAGGTAAATTATTAATTAATTAAATACATTTATTCAGTTCAACGATATAATGAAGCAAGAGTTTACCACGTATACCTCGTCCAACATGAAACTTGTTCAACACCAGAATGGACATTAAACTTCTAAAATTTTACAAGATACAAGATATTGTAGTACCTATGGTGCATTAAAAGATTTTTGGCGAGAAGTGATCTACATAAATTGTTGTCAGATATAGATTTTGAATATATCCTGCCTGTATGAACCCCCTTCCTACACGCATTATAAATCCACACATGATAAATGCAATTACTTTTTGAGAACATTAAAACCCTTCATCGCTTTGGCACGGTCTCTGAGACCATTTGAAGCAATAATATTTTTAATATTTCCATATTGTTATACCTTTTTGAACTGTTTCTTAATATTTTCATCATGTACAAAGTTGTGATGAACACACAATTTGAAGGAAAACAAACAGTAAAAAAGTCCTATCGGCAGGTCACACCATAGCCGATACATGCTGTTATTAATAAACCAAAGGATTTAGTCCAGAGACAGGTTTTTTGTGTCTTGAGGTCTTATAGCATTAATTTCTTTCCGCAAAACGAAAAAAATATCCAGATTAACATTTAGAATTTTGAGATATTCAATAAAAGCAATATCATTGATTTTTTCATTCATATCATCTTTTAGACACTGTCGAATTTTATGAATCATGTTACTGCCTATAACCAGATCCTAAGGAGTTTTATAACCTTTCTTTGTAGGAGATCTCTCGAGTCACTTAGAATTTCTACATGTGATTCACGCATTGGGTGGCAGATTTTGTACAAAGAGAAGACACGATATAAAATGTTGTTCCAAAACATATAAAACACTGAGTAGATATCTGAATGAATTTTGGTAATTAATTCCTCTTTTCATACATTATCACTATTCAAAGAAAACTTTCAAACCACAAAACAAAGAAGTAACCACCTAAAATTTCAACTGCACGACGATCAATTTTACAAACAATTTTTGAAACATGTAATTTTTATAGTATTACTTCAATTCAGACACAAAAACGATTGAATTATGAAAACCTTAAAGTTATAACTTTTCAATTTCCTATCACCTATATCACTACAAATTTTTGTGTGCAAAGGATGAAGGTATTATCCAGAGAAAGTCATAGAACTTAACTTGTCGACAACATGTTACCACAAAGTCACAGAGAGGAACGCAAACAACATTATAAACTTTTCTCACACGCATGTAACCAAAGAAACTGGGCGAAAAGAACACCAAATCAAAATTAATCTACAACGAAGAACACATTTTAACTATTTTGTAGCCAAATCAACAATCCACAATCTTCATCAAGTTGTCAATGACACACACAGCACAAGGAACCTAAAAACGCATATTCTTGCAAATCAATGCACATATCACAGACTGTACATACCATAGGTTAGTCTCTGGCACATATCCAGTTATCCAGAACAGAATGTAGTAAAAAATATAGATAAGAATATTAACGAACACAACTTCATCAAGACCCGAGTCTGTCGTTTCACTCGAATCCAGAAACTAGACTAACACTGTATATTTGAAAATCACACTATTAAATGCAACTTTGTTACATGTACATAAAAATAATGTTATATCTTGAAATTATTATGTAACACAAGGTCGCTGTGAATATTTCCAACACATCTAAAATAGCTAGTATTCACTAGTCCACAGAGACAGTCGTGTAACCTAACATATTAATAGTTTTATGACATGTACCACTTATATACACTTAAATAAAACTTGCGTTACGCGCTGAATACTAATTTTCAAACTCAAGTCCTCTACATTGTGCGAAATCTTTTAAAAATCATAGAAAATATACGAAGTGGCTACACTGTGGAACGAAGGATGGCGTGTAAAGAAGTGATATTATTCATTGAGTTTCTATATTTTTACAATTATTTTATAGATAATAGAACACAAAGGAATTATGCGTGAAGGTTCTTTGATTAATGAAGTAATAAAGTGATAAAATCAAAATTAAATATGGGAATAATCCTACATTCAAATTACTTAACTACGCCAATAATGACGAATTAATGTAATTTCGGCAGGTATATACATGGGCAAAACCAGAAATTATGTTAGCGTTTGCTACTAGGGAAGTGAATGACGTATAGAGTGATTATCGTAGTTAAGGAGGCGGTATTCGGCGTGAAAGAACTGATTCTTTAATATATTTTTAGTTGAAAATTGGTTCTGAGTTGAGTAAATGGGAAATTTATTAGCAGATAGTATGTTTACAAGTAGTTTGTGTCAGTCGTCGAAGTGTTTACAAGTTTCTCACAAATGTCATACGAAATTCTTATGTATCTAGAGATATTTGGGAATATAACTACTACAAACGCCATCCACCACACAACTGGAAACTACTGATACCTAGGGGCGGGTTAAAACAATTGCATCAAACTATTCACAAACTTAGCATCATTTTGACTTGAGGAAATATATGAGGAAATGAATAAGTAGCAATATAGCTGTGTGTTTATTGTCATTGGTGCGATTGTTGATGTAGCAAGCACATGGATGTATGAGCTCGGAAAAAAGACGCTAAAATATGTTTTTATACACTCGTACGCTGGATGATATTCATTGCAGATGAAACAGTATATCTTTTGCGATAACTGTACCAATAATCAAAAGAGTCGGTCCAAGAAGGGCCGAACTACGACTTACCGAAGATTCCGTATGGTTTCTCATTTGGTAACAATTTTCGTGAACTTGAGATGGAAATAAAAAAAGACACACACGGGGAAAATCGTATAAAAATTGTTGAACAAACTCTCCTTTACTACCGACTTTTTCCGTACAGTATTGAAGCAGTTGCTTACTTATAATAGTTGTTGAAAAATATATATGGAAAAAATTACGACCCATTATCATGCAGTCACTTATTTTTCGAAGACCTCCCGGGTAGGTCTTGGATAAAAGTAAAATGGCGGTAGTATATTGAGCGGTAGTCCAACTACTATTCATCACGATCTGCTCCTTGGCTCCTTAGTGAGGGTGTATAGGACAGATTGGATAAGAATGTGATGGAATGGAATAAGTGGCACATGTAAAGCCGTCCTCATTTAAGCGTTGACCACATACTGGCGGAAGAATATTTTGGAATCAATGGAACGCATTCACTTTACTAAGAATATTCACTTTGACAGGACTCACATATTTATTTCCAAATTAAAAATATAGTTCCAACATATTGTGTTTAATTATAACGCAGAATATAAAGTAATATAAATAAACACCTGCTGTATACTCTCTTGAATATAATTTTCATTATACAAAAGCTGCACATTCAAGAAACTTATCTATTTAATCCCTGTAGTATGAATACAGTTTCACTTTTGTATACAGTGCAGAGTAAATAAAGATGCCAAGATCAACGGATAAGTTACTCGATTATTCACAATCTGTGAAAATATAAATAGGATTACAACATATCATAAACTGGATTTAATTCCAAACACTTCCTCCTCCGTTGAAAACACTCCTCGTTTTCACAGTCGTTCTTGCTGAAATTCACTCAGATTTCCTTGTCGTTTAAAAAATCCAATTCCCTGCCAGTGTCGCACGCCGCAATTAACTCAGGGCGGAAGGTAGCAAAAGTCGTCACTTTATCGCACTGTGTATCAGGCCACACAGAAGTCCGTGTCGCAATGCTAATGGCTCGGAACATCGCTGGATCAGATTCACCCTCTGGTTTTCACACATAAAATTCCATTAAGTATCAAATCACTCGATAGTTTCTCTGTACAAGGAAGATGTTTTATCATAAAATATTTATTTCTTGTCATGTTCTCGTTTTGGATTCGTTAAATTTAGTTGGCTCCGGTTAAGGCAATCTGAGTGTACATATATCCTTTAAAAATTTTAAATTGACATTTAAAATAATATCTTGAACAATCCATCTCATTTAATGTGCTTTTCCTGTAATCTTATATAAAACGTTTAATTTGTATAAAAATATCATTATTTTAATATGTTATAAAGTTCACTAGTTTTCTAATACCCCCTAAGCATTCCTGGTGGAAGGAAGGCAAGTGTTCTCTGATGTGGTATTCATCTCGTTCACCGGTGGCGTATATTCGATGCTATCCAAATACTGTCAATTGTGCCAATGCAGCAAACTGATTTGAAAAATGTCTAGAGGATTGTCTGCTCAAAACAACATTGAACGAGGCGTCAAGACTTAAAAATTTGTTACGAAAAAGTTGTTCAAAAACTTTTGATGGGAACTATATAATTTTGGAAACAAATATTCCAAAAAGTACATCTCAAAATTAGTTGGTGAAATATTATTCTCTCGAAAAAAACGGGTCCGTTCTCGTAATCTTCTCTTAATAAAGTCAGTTTATGAATCAAATTTTAACTGTTAGTTTTCTCTTAATTCTTTGTTCTTTTTGTCGTATTATTTAATTTTACTGGGTATTTTTCTCTTCAATGTCTGGTTTTCTTCAATAAATTGATAAGTACTGAACCGCCAAATTAATCCCCTAGTGTGCATTGTGTGCGTTAACACGTCAACTGATAAATGATATTATATTGTCGTAGAGCTTTAACATAGCCCCACATTGCTACAAGAATACTTCACGATTGAGTGATAATCCACAAGCACTTATTCTGATAAAAGGGAATTCTACGGAATGTCTGTGACATAGAAATCAGAAAAAAGTAATCAATGAAATTATCTGAAATTTCAAAGGACATGTTAGTAAAATGGATAATATTAATGAAATACAAAAACCTAAAAAACAATCTAAATTAGATGTTAATCAATAGATGTTGAACTTCACTCGCATGACTGTTTGCTATAAAGCTTACTGAAGAGTCTGCCTGAGTTCAGTTACGTTATGCGAGGCGTGCAATTCACAGAAGGTATAATATTAGTGACCAAATCGAAGAACCAAAACTGAATAAAGACCATGCAAGGTGCATAGAAAAGTAAGTTGGCCTCAAGCAATGTGATGTCAAGGCAGGTCTCTTAGGAATTGTAGTAAATGGCACTGGCGTTAAATAAAGTAATTTAGAGTAATTAACAGTTCGGAGTAATAAAGTTAAATTATTCAAATATTGTTATTATAAATGCTTTATCACTACATGCTGTAATAATGAAAGAGAATGTATTATGGAAATAGTCCAATAGGTTATGGTTGTTGTTTTATTATATAATATTCACATATTGGTGTATAAGAACTCAATAAATGAAAATGGATATCGATTTCATTATAAATAACAAATACCCTTGGGACATCCTTCTAAACGTATTTAATTTAGTATCTCCTTCTTCGTGCTAAATAAAAGGTTAAACATAACACGTAACTAGTAGTAATAAAAATACCGGGCAAAACGTCACAGGAAACGTTTTGTAATATAAATATTCGAAGCAATGACTCTTCTACAAAGTTAAATAGGAAAGAAAAAAGAAAAATTCATTTTCACGAAAACCATTTGTCGCATCAAATATTTCAACCAAGGTTGGTAAACTGTTATATTTACATAAAAATTACAAACTTCAATTTTAACGCTAAAACACTTATTTGCTTCAGATGTAATCCGAAAGCTAGGGAAATTCAAATGGCGTGCATAACCATGATACATTTGAGTTTGTTTTTTAGTTCTTGTCATTTTATTTAAATTTCTATATGAAAATAAGAAGTGGAAGTTGAATAAATATCATCCAACCTAACTAACAACTTTGTCACGGAGAAAATTGAAAAAGAATCCAAGGATTAAGCAAATAATTATTTTAGCATTGCTTCGGAGGAAAACTATTATATTTGAGAAACTACTAAATAATTCCAAGGATTATGGAGATTCTTTCTAATACAAACGATAAATACAATTAAATATTCCAGATCTATTCAGACCATTCATATGGTTTCCGAGTAATTGGACTAGTTAAAAAAGGTACAAATGCCCGTTTTCCAGTTCTTCTTAGTGGTGAACAGTAAACCTTGACATCATCAGCTTCGAGCAGTCACGAAAAACAACGCACATTTGGGAGATTGATCATGAAACTGTTATTGGAAAAGGATGCTCCGACGTGACCAAAACCAGAGTGCCTTGTTTTCAAGTGGAATGTATTGATTATCAGTCATTCGAAATTGCTAATTTTAAAACTGTACGGTAGACCACAAAAATACCAGACAGATTCATCATTGGCTTAAGAATGCAAGGTAATAACGCTTGTTAGTTTCAAAACTTATTAGAGTTTATCAATGACAATGACCTGTCATCTTATACAGAAATACATGCTTCAATAATTAATGGTTTCAAACACTTAAAACAAAAAGAAATTCATTTACATAAGACTCAAAAAGCAAACTTTGTCGCCAATCCACGTAGGTTTTTGTCTCTTTAAAAAAATTATTTATTTAGATAGATTTCTTAAATATTATTCCCGTATAACAACCTGTATTGAAACGTTTTATCACCAGTGTGAAGGAGCGTATTGAATCCTTTTTCATTACGATATTCAAAATCAGTATGAAGTATAAGTCACGTAGCATGCAAGCGATCAATTTATACAAGTGCATTTATGTTATTGAGGATCATATGGTTGAGAGTGCATTTGCTCTTAATAATGTTACATTGCATCTCTCAAAGTACGTTATAATTTTGTCTCGGAAATTTTTTTTGAAATGTTTTTTAAACAGACGGAAATTTTCTTGTTCCTTCATGTACCCCTTTCCCACTTCATTTATAAGTTTATTTTTCTCTGAGTTATCTTTGATCATACTTTCTCTCTGGTTATCCCATTTAATTTTGAACACTACTTTTCTAGAGAATATTTGATAGTGTTCTTTAAGTAGACGAAATAAATAAATATGATTCTATTACATCACTAGAATGAAGAATTATGAATTATTTTTTAGAATTAGAATAAGCAAACCTCACATGTATTGGAAATATAGCTTTGTTGTATATAACACATGTTTCAAAGATGTTTTAATCAAACAAAAGTATAGTAAGTTCAACATATGAGATCGTAAATCACACACCGAATAATTTTTACTTCAAATGGGACATTTTGTTCCTTTTTTGAACCTGTCTCTTATTTTCTTCTCAAACTTTTCCTAGATCCCAATATTTTTCTCTTTTTTACTCCCCTCTGATCCTTCCCAAGTTCTTCCACAAGTTCTCTTGGTGGTTTAGACCTCCACACCACAGACTATACTTCGTTCAGAGGCTGCCGTGCGCAGGAAAGGGCAGATGGCGTTGCCGTAAGGGCACTTCAGCCGCCGCGAGTGAACAGGGGCTTCGCAATGAGGTAACACAGCACGAGTCGCAGTGACGCAACAAGGAGCTGGATAAGCCGAAGGGATGCAGGTCAAAGGCGATGGTCAATAGAGAATTCCTTTTTTTACTTTCATTCTTTCCAACTACTGAAATAGTAGAGGGTGAATCTCCTTACCCATTAACCTCTTCAAGGTCTAGAAATAACTCTTTCTCATAACCAAAACAAATTAGTCATAAACTATTGATTTTTCGAGATAAATTAACACATTCATTTCGAATGACTGAATTTCCCGTTATGGCTAGTCAATCTTCACACACTGATGACGAGATATCCCGTCATGAGCCTCCAAATATGTAACACATATAGTTGAAAGCCGTGTCTCTACAGCGTTTCGGGTTGATGCCTCAGTTGTTTTTCATAGTTTGAAGAGTCATCTGGATTTCATCGTTTTAATTTACGCGTTTTTTATGTTTTTGTGATGTTTTTCGCTTGTCGCTTTTCATTTCCCAACATGCTCAACGTTTTCTTTAAAGAGTAATTTTTTCCAACCATTTTTACAACTATTAATGACGAGTCTTATGGTAAGGAGAAAAAAGTAGATGCCACCAGAGAGAACTTACGTGCAAATAGAAGAAGTTGAAAATTCATTATCAGTAAAATGACTGCCGCAAGGAAAGGGATTAAAAAGAGAGAAAGATTTTAATCCCCTAAACAGTATTGATAATCTAATATAAGAAACAACAGAGCTCAGGGAGAATAGAAGGATGTTCAAGGACCTTGCGATGACACATTGATCGTGGTGAAGTCTCATGATGTGGTTGTGGTATCGTATGCTTTCCTTGCGGTCTCAGTCCTTCCCCATACGCCGGGAGTGTCCCACGAGTCACATGACCCGCAAACCGAGGGTCCGACGGTAATATGAGAGTGGCAGACCCTCGCCTCTGAGAGATATTTATTGCACGAGTAACCGTCATCATCGCATCGAACTTGCCTCTACGTTTGGATTCGTTCTAGAAGAAAGATTCAAGATACTAGGAAACAAATTTTAATTTCTATATCATGCACATACAATGGAATACGTGGTAGATTTGTGTTTACGCAAGTTTTATTCCCAGAGATAACAATTCGAATGATTACTGGAACAGTCTTCTGTGCAACCAATATACACTGCTGGTCAAGCAAGTAAATGATGCAAATTTGGACTTTAATTTAAAAAAACTTACGAAGCAATGCAAATACTTTTTTTCTTGGATTGGATTTTTAATCCTTAATTTCGCGGACTGTTGTAAAGAGCTTACTTCCTCCCTCATTTAGTTATAAAGACAAAATATACAAAACACTAAAAATCCAGATCCGCTTCCCATTCTTCCTCTCCAATATTTTACTCAGTGAAAAAAAATCTGTAAGGAAATGAACAAACGCAATTATTTGGTTTAACTAAATTGAAATTGATTGTAACTAATTCTTCGAATTTAATAATCAGGAATCTGATTGTAAATTATTTTTTCCTTGCATCCCATAAGAACAAAACGTGTAAAAACGATGGAGGATAATCGGAAATAAGTGTATCTCATCCAGTTATCCTGGTTTTTATGTTTTCGCTTAAAACACGCATAAAGAACCACAATTATGAAACTGTCTTATAATTTTCCATCCATTGTTTTTATATCTCAGTTGTACTTTGTTATATACGAAATGTCTCGGACCACCCGTCCAGACCTTTCAAGACTCACAGAAAAATTTTTTGCTGAAAATCTTGAAGTTTGATATTACTTTCTCTCATTTTATCCATCAAATGACAATAGGCAACTTACTAAATATATGGAGATCAGCTGGATGGGATGGGGTAGCAACTTCAGAATTTTAAAAGGAAACCCTACTTTTTTTGTAGCAATTTTTTATTTAGTAATGAAAAAGGAGAGACATTTGTATCATTGCTTTTTGTTTTATTGCAGACGGCGCATCAAGTGAACAAAATAAATTAATAGCCCATAATATGTAATATGAATTCATAATTGAATTATTGGTGAATCTTTATTAAAAATTATATAATAGACTTAATGAAACATTTTTTGCATAGTTCATTTATTTAATTTACATATGTCATTTATTTGTACATTTTATTCTGTGGGACATTCCTACGTTAAAGATATCACATATTGTTCCGTCACACTTTCGTACAACTTGATACATACCGTCATTCCCATATCCATATGTGTACCTCTCATTT
Organism: Laupala kohalensis; assembly: GCA_002313205.1. Lineage (NCBI taxonomy): Eukaryota > Metazoa > Arthropoda > Insecta > Orthoptera > Trigonidiidae > Laupala > Laupala kohalensis. Next base: position 833,733 of record NNCF01127678.1, read on the forward strand.
TTATTCGGCATAGGAGTAGCACGCTACTCTCATGTGACGTAATCACCAATTTTTTCTTGGTGATTGAGGGGAGGATTTCTTGGTAACTGAGAGGTGATTGAGAGTAGTCGACATGTTGACTGCTCAGTTGGCATAAGCGTATTCTCGTTCGCATTTTGAACATGTGTTGAGAGACGTACCAGAGATGCCACAGATAAAGTCACTGACCTCCCTCACACAAACATGGACAATATCACTTGAACAGAGTTAATGAATGAACCGCGTCAAAGGGTTGAAAGTTATGATTTGTATTCAATTTACACGCTCTTGTTAATTATTATGACTCATGTAGAACTATTCATCGAGATCCCCTGTGCCATGTTCTACATTGACTTCATTCGCAGTGCCCAAAATGTACAGAGGATTTCTCTTGATGCTTTGTGCTAAAACTGGGATATTGGGGTTACGTTTAAATGTTACTGAGGAAGGTTAACATTGATTGCAAAGATAAGCTATATAATGAAAGTGTTTTCTTACTTCACGTTCTCTGCAAAGATAAGAAATTATCTTCCACTCTCGTTTATATCATATTAAAGTACCTTGTACTCATACTTGTGCATTCAAAATATAAGCAACATGTTTTGCAACTAGACTTTCAGTTCTGTAATGCAGAAATGTTTTACATTACAATAGTATCGAATTGTTATGCGGAAAACAGCATATATTAAATAGGATCTAAAATGTTGTATTTCTATACAAGAGTTTTCAATATTTATATAATTTCTTAATAGAATTTTTTAATAGTGGCGGGAGTATATTGAAGGGACCACCTGAAATCTATATTTTTAAGGTTAATAATAAAATTGTGATTATTTTTTAATGGATGATAACTTGTAAGACAAATTAAAACTAATTTATGGAACATGAAAAGAAATCAGACTATAAAGTTTGTGAAAATGTGTTTCTGAAACAGAAATGTGCATACTTTTCAATGTCTAATGGTATCTTTAATTTTTTTGCTCTTTATGTTTTCTCACGTACCGTGTATAATGGTAATTTCTTCACGAATAATATTTCAGAGGTGAGAATAGATTCATGTTGAAATAAATAATTGTTCATTTATCGGTTCATTTATTGGTAACTAGCTATTACGTCAGGTATGCAGCGGATTGAAAGTGAAAAACCCTATTTATGTATATTAGTATATAGTAAATATATGGTAAATAATACAATTTTAATATAAAAGGTTTATTGTACCTTTAAATGTATGGTAATATGCGTATAGTGAAATTTAAATTAAACTTGACACCAGCATAGTTAACTTGGATAATTTGACACGAACAGCTTCAAAGAGTTTTAAATCAGAAAATTTTCTGTTCACTACTATGAACAATTATTTATTTCAACATAAACCAATTCTCATAATATCTACAATTTGGTACACTTGCTTAAAATGCACTCTATATTTTAAAATACATTTTTGAAATATTAAAGAAATGTATGGTTTGATATAATTAAGTTAGCATCATATTAATGTTACACACATTTAAGGAAGATGGAATCCCTGACAGAATCCCACCACAGAATAGTGCGTTCCAAATCTGTAACAAATACGTTTCAAGAAAGTTTTTTTGAGAAAATGGACTTGAAACATGGTTTTACTGCACTTTTCCACGTATAAAGAGTGATTCAAAACACTGTTTCCTTCTATTTTCCGAAACGGTATCGAAACATGGTTGACTTTTGATTGGAACGCGTTATAGTGCGTTAATAATTAGTTTTGTTCATGCCCGAAACATGTTTTCTTGAGGAGAGTCAAACAAGATTGAATCAATCTTTTTACACACTTTACATTATGTATTTCACGCTTCGAAATACGCTCGCCATATGCTTTCCCTGGTGCGCAAGAACCGGACTTTGTGGGTGGAATAGTGCGTTTTAAAGCATGTTTCGAAATATGCGTCACATACTCTTTCTGGTGCCATTGAAACGGACTTCGTGAGTGTGTGTTGCAGATCATGTTTCGAGACACTGTTAAAAAAATGTGCAACTCAGGTTTCGTTATCAAACAAATGGAAAAAACAAGAACTTTTTTATGAAAAAAAAACCTAACTAAAACAAAGTATAATTGATATTAGTTATTGATATATGTATAAGATAATAAATTGATAGTCTGCCATCAACAAGACATTGGTCAAATTAAGGAATTTCCTAAGTACATAAAAAGATTCGTAAATTGAATAAATAACTCTGCCAGAAAGAGCATTGACTGCGGTTTTTAACAATTTTTTAAACTGCGTGTAAAAATAGCTCATTACTATCAAGCAGGATAAGAAATAATTTTCAAATAAATAATTTATTGTCACAAAAAACAGTCACAGAATTTATATTACCACATGAAGAATAAGAAACAATTTCACAAATAAATAAATAATTCAATATTGAAAATGCAGTCACACAATGCGCATGAGCATAATGCAATTTACTGAGATGCAATTCCAATCTAAGTGTCCAAAGGCAGTGACGTATTTAAATTTCTGCACCTCCCAAAACTGAACAAAATAACTACTTGTTATAAAATGTAAAGAATAATCATAATGTTTTTATTCAACAGTTCTAATGAAATTCTTATTAAGCATATGTCGACTCTAATCAATTCCTTAAATTATTCCAAAAACATTGTTAAAAGGTATTCTTTATCTGTTGGCGCCGATGACTGATTAGTTAACGTAGCGGTCTCCAAATCGCCCAACGGATTTTTCGATTCCAATCGAGGACAATGGATTTTTCGGTTGCAAACCTCCACATATATTAAAGAGTATGTAAAAATTTATTCCGAGACTTCTGAGTTTTCCTAACCTTAACCTTTTTTACAGAGATAGGGTGTCAACCTAAACCTAACCCCCTGAGATTCGGAGGACCAATGATTTTTGGTCGAGGTTTACTCCCCTAGGGGGGTTGGTTCCACTGCACCTACAGAGGCCCCCCTCCACTCCTTGGTTTTCTGTAAGGGTTTCCTTCCCTTAGCCTATGGCTCCCGTTTTAAGGCGCCGGAGACTCGCCTTTCGCCTGTTCTCGTTAGCCACAACGCAATTTGGCCTAGGTAACCGACTCGCATCCGCTGCAATCTCCGATGAGATGGCGCAGAGTCGAGAAGGCACCCATGGTCACCAGCATCTCAGAATCTTGAGCTAAGGTTCGGAGAGCCACACGCTGTGTTGCCCAGGGGTCCCCACTAGGAGGTGAGAATCAGACTTGACTGACAGAGCCCTATTTAACGGGACAGCATGCAGGCACTTAACGGAAACCTCGGAAGTGAAATCCCAAGTATGACGGAAATAGGCAATTAAATAAGGTAATGAACATTGGAACTTGGAACGTTAAGACATTATACAGAAAGGGGGCGGTAAAGGAACTAGAAAAGCAAATGACAGAGTGTAAAATGGATATATGTGCACTGCAAGAGATTAGGTGGATCGGGAAGGGGGTGGAATCTAATGGAAAATACACAATTATATATAGTGGGAAAGAAGGAGGAAAAAATGAATTTGGCACAGGGTTCTATTTAAGTGGTAGGGTACAACACAGTTTGATAGATTATAGGTTAATAAATGAAAGAATTTATCTCATTAGACTTAAGATGAAATTTTATAATGTTACATTTGCATATGTACACGCTCCTACAGAGGAGAAGGAGGATGATGTAAAGGAAATTTTCTACGGTGAATTAGAGAGAGTCATCGACACTATACCATCATATGACATGAAAGTAATATTGGGGGATTTCAATGCCCAGGTGGGCAAGGAAAGGTTTTTTGCTACCAGCATGTGGACCGTATACCATACACGAAAATACTAACAATAACGGAAGAAGGCTAGTGGATCTAGCCAATGGTAAAAACCTTGCGGTCTCAGATACATGGTATCCACACAAAAGATGTCACAAGGGGACTTGGAGATCACTTGACAGCCGATATTTGAGTCAGATAGATCATGTAGTGGTAGACAGGAGACACTGTAAGAATATAAATGATGTAAGAAGTATGAGGGGAGCAAAGATAGAAACGGACCATTTTCTAGTAAGGGCCAAAGTTAATTTGAAAGTTAGTAAGACACCAAAAATAAAGAAAAGTGAAATGGGGAAATGGGATGTTAAAAAATTAGAAAATAAGGAATACAAGGAGAAATATTGTAAAGAGCTAGAAAATGCACTCCTGAAAATCAATGAGAATGATTCAAATGTAGAAAAGATGTGGAAAAATGTAAGAGGAAGCATAGTAGAGATATCGGGGTAGGTGCTAGGGAAGGAGGGAAGACTAAAAAGAAATGAGTGGTTTGATGAAGAATGTGGAAAGGCTCTCCATGGAAGGAATATGGCGTGTGAAAAGTACAGGAGAAGACCGACAAGACAAAACGAACAAACATATAAAGGAAAAAGAAAAGAGTGTAACAAGCTGTATAGGAAGAAAAAGAGACAAATGTGGGATAGTAAGATGGAAAATATTAAGGAAAAAGTACAATTGCGGAGAAGCTACAGAATGGTACAGGGAAGCCAAATACATCAAGAATGGTTTCAAACCTAGAGCAGTAATCATTAGAGCCCATAATGGAACAATTCTAACGGAGGGAAACAAAATTTCGAGTAGATGGGCAGAGTACTACGCGAATCATTTTCAGTACAAAGAGGATGGAAGTATGAGGGGATATGAGAAACATGGGGAATACCAAACAGCGGAACCAGACGTAGCTCCACCATCGGTACAAGAAATTAAAAAAGCTGTAGCAAGCTTGAATAGTNAAAGCGCCAGGATGCGGTGGAATTAAGAGTGAATTATATAAATGTGATGGGGATGCGATGATGAAAATAATGCACCAACTGATTACGAAAGTTTGGGAAATTGAAATAATACCCAGGGAATGGAAATGTGGAATTATTCATCCAATACACAAAAAAGGGGATGAAACGTTGTTTGACAATTATACAGCCATCACCTTACTCTGCACAGGCTACAAAATGTTGTCTAAAATAGTGTGTTATAGACCCAAACCATATGTAGATGAGTTGATTGGAGAGTATCAGTATGGATTTCGGTCGGATAGATCAACAATAGACCAGATAAGTATTATGAGACAGACATTGGACAAATGTTGGGAAAAAAATATTACTACACACCATATATTTCTCGATTTTACGTCCGCCTACGACAGTATTTGGAGAGAAGAAATGTGGGATCAGATGCATGAGATGGGAATACCTAAAATGTTGGTAGGGATTTGCAGGCTAATGAATGAAGAGAACCAAGCTAAAGTTAAAACAGGTGTAAACATATCGGAAGAAATAAGCCTTGAAACAGTATTCAGACAAGGAGATAGTGTAGCCCCGATGTTGTTTAATGTAGCATGGAAATAGCGTTTCGTAAGGCTGGAATACACTACTGTGGGAACATTCTGTATAGAACACACCAAATACTAGCGTTTGCGGATGATATAGTGATATCAGGGAGGAGAGTGGAGGATGTGAAGGAAAAATTCATCCAGTTGGAAGAATATACCTCTAGGCTTGGTCTGAAGGTAAATGAAGCAAAAACAAAATTTATGACAGTCTCCAGAAGGNATTTGATGTAGTACAAGAATTTATTTATCTGGGAATGTTGCTTACAGCGAGAAATGAAATAAATATGGAGATAGATAGAAGAAAAACAAATGCTAATAAAGCATATTTTGCTCTACTTCCATTAATTAAAAACCATATCGTGCCGCGCCAAACCAAAATTAGGATACACAAAACTCTAATTAGACCGGTGATTATGTACGGTGCTGAGACATGGACATTAACAAAAGGGGTATGTGAAAGATTGAAAATCTTTGAAAGGAAAATTCTCAGGAGAATCTATGGAGGGGTTAAGGAGAATGGTCAGTGGTACGGTATAATAACGAAATAGCGCAGTTTTATCAAGATACTGACGTTGTCACGTACATAAGAGTAAGTTGATTGAATTGACTGGGTCATGTTAATAGGATGGATGAGAGCAGAACTGTAACACGCCTCGCACGTACTTGAAACGCGGTAAAGCTTGTATTAAAACAATATTGAAACGCGCTTGACTCTGTCAGGGATACACTTCATGTCTTTAAGGCAAAGATTTCAATTGGAGTAAATATAAAGAAATATTTCAAAACGAGACGGAATTTGCGCGAATTTCCTAATTTAGAATATTAGAATTTAAAAAATGGATGCTCAAATAATTTTAAGTTTTGTATTTTTCATGAAAATTAATAGCAGCCTACTACCGATACACAAGAAATTTTCTAATTCTAAAGACGTTTATATCCAGAACATGGAATGATCCTTGTGTGGAAAAAATATACTTAGTGTCTATGAAGGGTCGTTAAATATTACAACTTTAATTATTCTGGATTTACCTAAAGGGACCAAAATTAATATTCACTTGAATATCAATATTCATTTTTTTCGATAACGCCAATTAATATGAAATTTCCTATTCATTTACTTATAATTATCATGCTACGTAATATAATTATGAGTTGCGTCCATTTTCACCACGGACGCGTCACTGTAACATGCTGAGTTGTTCAACTTAGGAAGTAAATAGTTTGAATATTAGCCGTTATGAGGTATGACGAGCAGCAGCAAAATTGCCAAATATGTGAAAGTCTGTTGTGACATATTGATTATGTGTATGTATATAAATGCTGTAAATGACTGAATAAATACTGTGCCGGTAAGATGACGAACACTGATGTAGGGTAGGAATTTTCACTAGTCTCGTTAGGAAAACAGACGTGTATCAGTGTGATGCGAAAATGTGTTGCAGGTGTTTATGAGATATTGAGTTAACACACATTTTTCTATAGTTTGTGGAAAACAAAAGAAAATTAGTCTAGAGAGGAAGGTATGAGAATACGTTGAATCTTATCTGAATGAAAATGTCGAACAATATTCGAAATAGTTTAAATAATTTAAATACAGAGACCATTAGTGTGTTTGTCAGAACATTTCACAGCAAATTAAGTCAAGAACAATATAAAGTGTCTCATAATATTAAAAATTAGACACATGTTTACATGTTGCCAACAGTACGTCACTATTCAAGTGAAAATACGTCACTATATTTCTTCCGTGTTCAAGACGGTTGAGGTGAACAGTTGCGGAAGACCAAAGTGTGGTGTAGTAATTAACACCCGTGCGATTAAAACAGGAGTCTCGAGTTCGATTCCAAATCGTCACCATTTTCACCTGTCTGAAAGTTTCCATTGTTCTTCGAGATCAAGAGAAAGCAATAGACTACTCAAACTGTGAAACCCTTTAAAGCAGATATATTACTCGAGAAAGCTTTCAGTACTTTTGTAACACTAAAAATTTTATTCCTTGGAGGTAATTAAGGAATTGAGGCAGAATTAAAATGTCGCAAGGTTCCAAGTACAACAAATATTTACTCAGGTTCCGCCCTCATTTACTCTGCATCTTAAGTTGCGAGATCTTGTTTGTAAGTGAAAATAGCTACGAAGAGTTAATTTCACTTTAAATAAATGTGTTTTTTGTATTTTCTGCTGTTAATTCCATACTTATAAATGGGTATAGAAGACAACTTAGGTTAACGTGTAAAACTTGAATATCAAATCAAAGAACATAAGTTTTACTTACAACTCAGAATCTTATTATTGTAACACAAAAATAAATATTTATTATTAAGATAGGACAAAAATATTATTTTTCCTCATTTTTTGTTATACAGTAAGATTTTGGTTTGGGTTTCATCTGATTGCTTTTATAATTTTTCTTCTGACCCCGTACACTACATAAGTGGATGGTTATTAGGCTGTACTAAAATATTTGTTAATTAATTCATAAACAATTTCAAAATCGTACCGTTTCTGGTAAAGCTGGCTGAAATTTTTAAAGTTTCCCGGAATGCCAAGTTTTAGAGAACGAACCTGATAGACTAAAATTTAAAAAAAACATGATTTTGTAATAAACTTGAAATTGGTGTCCTTCGGTAAATATCTCCTGTAAGTTCTTGTTCCTTATGTATAATGCCCATCTTCCAGTCATTATGCATTTTTTCTGTCTTTAGTATTTCTGCAATCATTTTATGTATATTTTCGGAGTTACTATCTTCTACATTTTATGTAATATTTTTGTATTTCATCATATTTCAGCTACGTCATTTGGTTTCTTGGAGTCTTTAGAAGGTGTTATATTTGGTTGTTATCTCTGTTTGAAGTTTCTTTATTCTTATCGTAACCATGTTGGTTCTGTTTTATTTATTAATTTATTTATTTATTTTTCCTCGAACTCCTCTTCTTTTCCTATTTAATTTATTTGTATCTACAGTTTTCTTTTCTACTAATTGTAGCTTCCTAATATTTCAGAATACTGTCTTTAGTTTTCTGGAAAACTTTCTCCTCACTTAATATCTTGCTTATACTGTTTCATTTCTCTCAANTACTGTCTTTAGTTTTCTGGAAAACTTTCTCCTCACTTAATATCTTGCTTATACTGTTTCATTTCTCTCAACCGATCGTGTAAACCGACATAATGGTTACATTGCAGAACCAATTGTTCGTTTTTACTTTCCAATTACACAGAGATCGTAATCGATCGGAAAACATTTGAGATGTCGTCGGATCTTTTGCGTATTAGCTCCAGGAGAGTCAGTTTTCAAATTTTGGGGATGATGTCCAATGTTGTATGTGTGCATGTATGTATGTTAAGAATTTTGTTTCCCCAATAGCTCACGAACAAATTGATGTTTCGAAACCAAACTTGAGGTTTGACTTTGAATGCGTTGGGAATAGAAGCCTATTTCAGGACAACTCATTCTGACTTCATTTACATATCGCGCTCCACTTCCGGGATCGTGTTTATTTCTAAGCTCTCGCTGAAAACTTGTCTTCCACGTGTTACTGTTATTAATATTCCATACCGAACAAAATTTCTTAAGAGATCGTGTCTATCAGAGCGGGCACCCATAAACTACTGAATAGTACGTAGTACCTTTGAATCTAATGAAATGTGATGAGAAACAGATAACATTGTCCAGAGCTCTCCATGAGGAGAGGGGAATCAGACTTGACTGTCAGATCCCTATTTGTTGCAAATACATACATATATTAATGGTGGGCATTTAGAGACATCGTTTAGGGCGACCTGTGGCGTAGTGCCTAACGCACTCCACTTACTATACCTCTGGGGACGCCGGTTCAAACCTTGTCAGATCCAAGTAGAATCCGAGGTGGTGGACGGAGCGGTGTACGCTGTATGTTTTCTCGGGGTTCCCGTTTCCCCACCACAACATTCATTCATAATCACCGCTTCAGGGGAGGTGGAGCAGGAAGGACATATTCCCCTGCCAAAACCAAATGAAGCATCATATATCCATCCCCAAGTGGGAAAAGGCTGGGTTAAAGAAAGAAATATTTAAAGACATCGTTTATCCCATCGTGTCTCAATTAAAACCCGTACTTCCAATGTCTTGCCTTTGGATAAAGGTATATAACTGAAATAAGAATTCTCTGGATGAGAGGTATCTGAGATTCATAATGTAACCCCAGAAGAAAGTTCGATAATCAGATAAAGCAAATATATGAAGGAGTGTCTCAAGGGACAATTCTGAGTCTACCTCCCTTTTGATAATAGATATATTGCTATATCTTTGCAGATCATATTACGGTAATGGATATTGGAAGAAAAGGCGAAGAAAAGGAAAATACAAAACTCACTATGTGAGTTTACTTTATGGCCATAAATAGAGAATAATCGGTATTATTACGAGCATCCAATACAATCTCTGGTAGTGGGAGTGAACTATTGTGATATTAATAATGTTTACGGAGGACCACATGGCAATTAACATTATTCATTAGAACTAGAAAATTTATAACTAAGAATACAATGACAAATGCTAAATATTACGCTTATATCTAGACCTTAAAACTAAAACAAGATAGAAATTCAAATAACATATTGAAATTCAATTCTGGCCTTGGCAAGATAATTTATGTTTACAGTTGAACTTGGAATTCTTTGAATAAGGATTTTTGGGAGCTCTGAACATTATTGTGTACTATACCACTTTGATTCCTTGGTAGGACCACGTGTAGACAGGACCAGATCGTCCGCAATTCGCTTGAGTCTGGGTGACGGTTGCGAATGCATTGCCGCCAGCCACATTGATGGTCACACCCCAACACATGAAATGCTTTAGGGTAAAGCCACTTGAATGATTTGCGCAAGAGCACAAGTGGGCTTTTACCATGTTGATGGATCACATGCGCTTCAAAAGTCCCTGAACCAGCCCGCGCTGAATGGTTACATCAATTGCACTGGTTCTGTCATGTCCATGTGACGACTGACTCAAGACTCGCTAACAAGTTCTCTCCTACCCGCCACTCTGGCGCTCGTCCAGCGAAGGCTATAGGGTTAATCCTATCCTTTCAAGACACTTCCCGTGTAACTAAGAATACAAAAGTACACTAATACAGTCTCTGACACATCACATTGCAGGGGTATTATTCATTAAATGTTGAATGAATAGAGTGATAAGCTGTAGGTGAAAATTCTGAACATAAAGTGACCTCACTAATTTTAATTATTATATTACTATTTGCAAATAATATATTATAAATATCATATGTCTACATGGATAAATACCTTGATGTGAAACTGAGGAACACATTAACTTTTGCATATGAAGAAGAGAAGAAACGAATTAATATGATACGAGAAAATGTAATAACTTTTTTGATTACCCATTAGACCTTCAATGGGTACGAAACAAGTTCCTATGCACAAACAATACTTAAGCACATATGTAATTGCTGCATATCTCAGTAGAGTAGTACCTATACAAAACATAAAATGTAGACCAACCGATTCTTGTTGTTACAAACGCATTATGGAATATTAGAAGCAGAAACCTCCATAGATTTTCATATTCTCTAAGTAAAAAAATAAATAAAATTGTTACAGCCTATAAATTGATCATAAACCAACAACATGACATGAAAGAAGACAGCGATAAAGAAATGCGGTGAAGGGGAACAAACCACTGGGACACACTGCATTTAGTTCTGGTGCAGTGTGTCCCAAAACTGTATGTAATTCCAAATTGGAATCAGTCGTATGACCGGAACTACATGTTTATTGACTATAACAAGGAAAATCAAAATAATTGGTTTCATGTGAATTTTTTAAAAACAAATGAAAGTATTAACTAAATAATGGAACATACATAATAAATTTGTAAAGAAAATTAGTATGTTCAGCACTTTAGAAGATAACGAAGAGTTTTAAGTAAAGAAATAGGAAATAATGATTATATGTTCATTATTAAAATGCAAGGATTATATGTGGAATATCACATCCTGCTTGTTACAGTAGTTCCCAAAATTTATTTTATGGAACCTACTCAGTTAAGGTAAAATAATAGATAATCTGACTGTAAATGGAAGAAGTAAGTGATCCCACATGGAGGTTTCATAGTTCAGTGACTGCTCTTCTACTCTTCAGTATCTTCCTCCGTGTAAGTCGCGTGCTTTCAGTGGGTTTTGCACCGCCTCATCCACACTCTGGCACCCCCACTTTTGGCGAGGATGAACTAGCAACTTGGAGCGAGGGAGTTTCACAAACTTTTTTCCGGCACCGAAGTCTCGTGGGATTTTTTTCTGCCCGTGTTTTTCTTCCTTTTTTACGAAATCAGTGAAATAGTTTACCACCAACAAGCAGGAAACGGAGTCGGCTGTGTGGCGACGGGAGTAGAGACTTGGAGGTGACAATCTAGAAGTGAGGAAGGGGAAAAGGAGAAAATTAAAGTTATCACTTGCCCTGGTGTTGGCACGTTTGTCAACAAAACACTCACCCTCAATCACCCCCTGTACAAACGAATCATCTAAATGAGAGTTAAGTATAATCATTAAAACGGTTAAATTATTATTTAATTTAGGTACATTATCTTTAATGATAAATCAAATAAATTACACACATTCATTAGTAATACACTCTTCGTCAAAATATGTACCGACAAATTTTTGTATTCAGTATTTAGCTATCAAGTAATTAAATCTATCTCATTGAATGTTAAAAATCCTAATTGAAAAGACTTGGTCCATGTTAATAATATATCATTCTTTATTTTAATATCGTTTAAATACTGAAACAGGGCCACCTAAAAATGAGTGAGTTTCAACAAAAAAACTAGATACAAAGAAGACTAGTTTCAGGACAAAAATGCATTAACAAAATATGGAATGACTTAATGGTTTCAGATAGACTTCACATCTTAGGATTCTACATTGTCAGTTCAAAAATGAAAGAAAATTTAATAATAGGAAACAGTTAGTACCAATTTATTGCAGGGAAAAGAAATCATAACAATTGAGGGACATAATTAACACTGAATATCTCATAACAATCTTGTTACTATACATTTTAAAAAAATCTTTAAACCCTTCCATTGTCCGTAAAGTTCCATACCAAAGTCCCATACGCCAACATAGTCCATGAAGATTGCTCAAATACGCTATTATTCAAAATTTACATAAATTTCAATCTTAATATAGTAATTCCTATTGTGGAGAAACGAAACGAACTTATTTTCATTTTTTTAAAATATTGATTACAGAAAAGTTTAACTACTTTTTATTAGCTATCAGTAAATGTTTCTTAAAAAGAAAGGTTAATATTTTTAATCATCACAAGTGAACACGTTTGAATTATTATTTTACTCCCCCCAGGGGACTTACATCTAGTACGTGTTTGGCGAACACGGGGCCCCGAGCTGAGTCTGGCATTACTTCCACTTACTTGTGCCATGCTCCTTCCTTTCTCTTTCCTGACCTCCCTTGGTCACCTCTTGTTCTTTTCGATCCCGACGCTATTAGGGCTAGGGTATCTTTCATTTTCCTCTTTCCTCTTCTTTTTTTTTTAATGTTTTTAGTAAAGTGATGTTGGGATTTCAGTTTTGAGTGTTACTTCAGGAGGGTTTTTAGTGGGTATGGCTGAGTCATTCGGCGAGTCCCACACGCCGGGAGAGTCATGTTGGCTCTCCCTAGTGCGTAACTGCATTTTCCCTACCTGTACTAGTTTTTCAGGCTCCAATGACCTTTGATGTCGACATGAGCCGTAAAACCCCACAAAAAAAATAATTTACTATTAGTACTGAAAATAATAAAGATAATTTGTGTTGTTTAGAATTATAGAACTCAATGTTAATAACATAACAGTAATTGTATGTTTTTATAATATTCAAAACACAAATAAATATCAATATGTTCTACCTGAATAAGCTCACTGTTTCTCCCGGAAAGATGTGCAAATAATCCCTTCAGAATTGTTTGCTCTCGAAATTCCTTTGTAACTACACTGTCCATGATCGTAATCACAGAAGCAATTCCCTACGATAGAGGTGAGATTTTCTCAATGCCTCCTATTGCCCGATTGCCCGTAAAGCACGGATAGAGAGTATCACCATTCTGTTGATTGAGTTGCATGAAGCAAAGTCTGTGAGGGTGGTAAATGATAACTAATTTCTGAATTGCACGGTAGATTTCGACTGTAAAAGTATACTACAGGAAGGGCTGAAAATTAGACATGATTAATATCAATTATTTACCAACCAGAATTAGTGAATCGTAATAAAAGTACCCATAGTTTGCCCTAAATGGAAATTGTGTTCAAGTGTGGAAGGCTGATGAGATGTACTGATTGGCGCCCCTGTGTACAGTGCGGGAATTACAGGATCGTGTCTCTGTCCCTCATGAATAGAATTACAATTATTTATTCAATTTAATACGTACTAGTACATTCCTAATTTACAAGACGTAACTTAACAAAAATAAATGAAATTATTCTCTAACACACTTTATCATATTTTCATTAGTTTTCTTCTTCACATCTGCAACCTGTACACAATTCTCTTTATGTACAGTAAATCTAAAACTTCAACTTTGACAAATCCGTTGTGTAGCTTAGTGTCGAAATATATGCTAAGAATAAAATCAACGTTTGTCTTGTTGCTATTAACTTACAACTTTCCTCATATGTATGATAGGTATACGTATGTGATAGTTTCGTGTCATCGATATGGGTTTCCCCTCTCTTCACCATACAACCAACAACTCCATTATATATTTCTACTTATTAACACTTCCCAACACATACAATTGGCTTCGTTATTTTCCCTAAAATCTTCAAATAGTATCCAAAATTGCCATGAATTCAATCATTTTGGAATTTTCATTAAACTATTTTATGTACCATTCTCTATTTTGTATTTTCAGGATGTAAATATATTTTATGCATTCATTTTTTCTGTTTCTCCACCTTACTTGTCATCCATCTACCAATTTCTTGGTTAATTTGACCATTACCGTTTATCTTCTTTACTTTGTCCATTCATTTATTACCATTCTTCTTTATTTCCACAAATCTCTTCTTCACTTGCTTTTAACTGTATTTAAATACCTCGCCAATAACACATGGCCTAAGTTATTACAATTAATTTTTGTCACAATTTGAATTGTCAAAATGTTACTGCTACAAATATTCTGAGAATGGGTCATGCTGAAGTAAACAAGAAAGCCTAACAAGATATTGATGGAGTTTCGCACAGGCCATAGTAATTTCAACAAATATGTACCGGGTATTGGAATGGAGATAGAGACAGATTGTTTGTGTGGCAAGGATGAAGAAGATGAAAATCATGTACTCTGGTAAAGAGGCTTTTATGGCGAGGAGCGAGCAAATTTCGTACAAATTATAGACGTTTAGGTATTTTCGAAAGCAAGAGCAAGGAAAAATTAATAGAAGATGAAGCTGAATTTAATTTATCATTTTAGAATACGTAACAAATATTTGAACCATTCGGGATGCCATGATGATGGAATAGAATGAGAGAGACCAATCAATACATGAGAAAAGAGAGTTGGGAAAAGAAAATTGTTATTCAAAAACAGAACCTTGTAATTACATTGTTGAAGGCATGGTGATTCAGGATCTAAGATCAAAATAAGTGAAAAAACAAAAAACAAAAAGAAAACAAGGAGGCATTGTCGCAAAACTTGTTCGTTGGATGTTACACCCAGTAACTTTGTCGGTGTAAGTAAAATGCATACAAGCTTTGAAGCACATTGGATTGCTCTTAGAGCATGGAGATGTGCATTTTCTTGTAAACGATTGGTCCACGTAGAGTTGAGACGTGGTATGATGTATATAAAGTAACTTCCACGTCTAAGTCTGTACTCCTTATTAGCACTTTGTTACATTTATATGAAAAAATATTTATGCTATCTGATGATATAAATTTGACAAATCGTAACTGAAGAGGAGAGAAACGTTTTATATGAATGTATTTAGTTCATAAAATAGGAAAATATGACGAAATCTTTTGATGAACTGCGTTATTAAGATTGGTTTATTCTTATATTAGATGAAAAGTACAAATTGATAACATTTCATAATCGTCTAATCGTAGCATTATGTCTATCTCAAAACTTCTCTATCAATTTTATCACATCGTCCTTTTCAAAGCCCCTAGGATGATTTCCATAGTCTACGGTTAATTTTGTATCATTAACTTAATCGGTTACTTCAAAAAATGATATTTATTTATTTATTTTATTTATTGTCAAAAAACAGTACAAACTGCGTATGACCACGTGGAGGAAAAAAAAACTAATTTACTCTCCGGAAGCAAGCAAGGGACCATCCCATCAATTCCGATCAAGGGCCCTAAGGCAGAGGCGGATTCAAAAAATTCAGCAAAAATTCCTAGATAAGATAAAAAGTTAGCTGCGAGTTATAATACTAATAGAATGTCAATATGTTTGTAATTTTAAGCAAAAAATTACATGTAAGTTATTATCGAACTATAGATTATTCTGAGTATAGTGCTTAAAAATTGAAATAACACTAAATTCACGATTTATTGTTACAATAGACCCGCCCCTAGACAAAGCCTAGAGAACCTGTATGATAAATCCGCCTCTACCCGAAGGAAAACCGGAGAAAAACCCGGGCCAGGATGGGGCTACAGAATTTATGTACACAAACGTGCCAATGTTGAGTACACATAAAACTAAATTAATATGAGCCATAAGACAACACAATCATGCAAGAAAATAGTTTTTGAAATTGTTATAAGTTGTTTAAAAAGTACTACAGCAATGGCGTGATAAAGCACAAGACGAATTTAACTTTTGTTAAAATCAATAAATTCTTTTACAGTGTAGAAGCACTGGTGCAGGAGGTAGTTTTTAACCGCGGATTTGAAGATATTCAATTTCATAATATCTTTTATATTCTTGGGCAGGGAATTATATAGAACGATTCCCGAATGGTATGGTCCCTTTTGGCAAAGAGTGGTTGACACTCTAGGGCGATGAATATTACTACTATTGCGTGTATAGTGTTCGTGAACGAGACTGTTTCGTATAAACCTTATCTTTTGATGAACCTTATCATTTCGAAGTATCTTTACTCTTGGTCTACTGGTGGAATGGAGTACAAACATTTTTGTCATACCTATATGGCCTACACTTTTGCATTCCATGTTAAACATATGTTATAAAAACACAATTTTTATAGAGCCGATGTAACCAGCATAAATATTCGGCTTTCCCACTTATCAACACGTCTCATACCTTGTTAGCGGCTCGGTTTAAAATAAACTTTATCATCAAATAGCAATGTATTCGTGCCTCAAATAAACTCTCATCGAAAACGGAAGAAGCATAAGGAGATGGCATCTCCAGCTCCCTTATTTTTTATTCGTTACCATATTCATCACAACGGTGGTCAAATGTAACTGCAGTGGTGATTGTCATCCTGTAAGTCTTGCGGGTCAGAACGATAAACCTCCTCTGTCCTGCACTCGTGTGTGGATGCAATCAAACACGAGTGCAACACTAGTAGAGCATTCGGTGACTGTGGGTACATCCTCCCTCTCTTTGTCGAAATTACCTGCCAGAACTCTTCATGCCGTACGTGAGAAGCAATTCTGGGGATCACTCAACCGACCTCATTGAATTCCAGAATACCGTACGTTCACATTCAATGGCATTTCATTGTATTATAAGAGATGGAAACTGATTTTGGTGTAGTATTTATTTATTCTATTCTCTTACTTTACTTGCTCTTTCACCAACACCGTCAATATAACCGTGTTTGCAGTTATAATGTATTTATTTATTTTTATTTATTTTTTGTCACAATCTACTTACCGCGTTTTCTCTTCCTTTCTTGTTCGTACATCGTACACTGTAATCACAAGAATAGACATTTCTGCTCTTTTTCTTAACATAAAGATATCTCTCGTGATGTCATGATTTCTTCATCCATCCATCCACCATGAATTTTCTGCGCTCCATGACATATATAGTCCAAGCACCAGGAATTTTGACCTGGCAAAACTTCCCCAGTGGCAATTCTTGGCACACAAGTAGTTAATTGGTAGTACATTCAGAAAAAAATTCTCCTGCACTCGAGCACCTATGGAAAATGTGGAAAATACCCGGAAAACATAGGAAAAACGAATTTTTACTCACAACATAGTACAGAGTGAAAATTTCGATGTGATATATATGAAGAAAGATATAGAGCACAAATTTTCTACAAAAACGTTCTGCACATATTTTTTCGAAAAACGCTTCAATTCAGAGATAATAAGCAACCTTCTCTGACCCATCAATTCAATATGAACTGTATTGAGAATTACGGAATTCCAAGCGGCACTTGATACAAAATTGCTCTAACTACTTTGTTTCTCAATGAAATTTAAAAAAGTAAACGTCATTTTAGAGGAAAAGCTTTCGAGTTTTGGTGTACATAGTCGACGCAAGTCAAAAAAATGTTTGCAACTGGATATGTATGTATAAACATCATAGATGTTAATAACTAAAGAATGGAATTTCATGAATTTTTTCAATATTTCCAGTGTATTTAACCGTGTCACCGAAATTCGCTAAATATTAAGTAGGTCAAAGTTGACAGAACAATGTTTATGAATATTGGATACTCCATCTTGGGTTATTTTCACGAACTTGTGTTTACAGCTGACATAAATATCTTAAATATATGGATTTTTTGAATGAGATACCTATGGATCTTTTGCCAAGAACCTGTACTTTCAGAATATGTATTTAAAAACTGTTTTCCTTGAAGTTTTTATTCATCATTTTTAATATTTCTCGGAAATCTCAGAAAAGTCATTAAAATTCTTTCGATCAGTCACACAAGTTTATCTCGTCGATTCTACTTTTGATAATGTAGGGAATTGTGGTTGAGAACCAGCTCTTTGTTCCTTTGGTAATAATGTTTTTTTTCTTTTCTGAGGCCACTTTGATATCGAAGGTGATGTCGACACTTTTTTGTAACGGGCTCCGAGTGTTCGCTGGGCAGGATGCGCGACAGTTGATCTGAACAGCTGACGTCTGCTCCGCACGGAGTGGTGTAGGACACTCTGTCGCTAGCTTTATTTTTTGAAAAAAAAAGTTGTGAAAAATTTGGGTAAAAGTCTAAGCATATGTGTTTTTATCGTGAGTGACTCCAAACATTGTTAATTCTGCCAAGAAAAATTGGAAGAGGGTGAAATAACTACAGTTACTACAGGAATGAAAACTCTTCGCAATGTGGCTCTTGAAAGAGATGGGAGGTACAGAGACAAAAAATGTGACAACTTGAAAGTACATCGAATTTGTTACCAAAAATATACCAAACATAATAGAAAGAAGCACCTGCAGCATAAAAATGACGAATGACAATATTGCGTTTAACTGAGTATCATTCTCTCAGATATCAATTTCATCACTTTCTCTGTTTTCCTACTTTCCTCTTCCTTTTATACTTTCTTTCTTTTCTTCTTTCTTTCCTTCCTTCTCTCCTTCCTTTTTTCATTTCTTCCTTTCTTCTTTCTTTCTTGTTTTCCTTCCTGTACACTTATACAAATTCATGGAAATTAATAAAAATTCATTCATATTAATTTCAAAAGAGTACCACTTCTATTCTTCACAATAACAGAATTTTTTTGATACACATATAATAATAATAATAATAATAACTCATTCTTCGTTTAAAATGTTAGCATGGATATTCAGTATTATTCATTGATTTCATCAGCAAGGGACAATATGGTAATTTAGATGCATTATTTATGAGTATATTACTTTTTACGAACCAACATAGATGTTTATATTTGTGAAGATAAACGTATTCATTAGACATTAAGCATAATATTTACAGTAAATTGAAATAGCAGCGAGGCAGTTGAAAAGATACATCGAAATTTAAATATGAAGTTTTTGTAGCTAGCAGGTCTCAGCGTTCCAGATTCTGTTTCATATTTTAAGAACTTGTTATTTTTAATCTATTTAATTATCCTCTATTTAACATAATTTTTTACCTTCAATACAATTGATTATTTCGTATTTTCAGAAAGCGTTGAACAAAAAATATGAAATTATACTAATAAGGTTTTTCATTGGAACATTTATGTGACTTATGTATAGTATTTAAATAGCGTTCTACTTTTTGCTGCTTTTTAAAATAGAAATTTATATCGCAGAAGTGTTCATCCACCACGGAGACGCAAATGACTCGTCACTTTTGTTTAACAAATAGAACGTAGAATTAAAGAAGCTTTTATATTTGATGGTATAATGGTAGAACAGAAACAGCGAAGAGGTTCCTGATAAAACTCGCAGAGATAAATGTTGAATTTTATCATTATTAGTGGAATATGTTTTAGTTTTAATTATACACATTTCATAATATTTATAGCAAGTAATACTTATTAAGACTAAAAACTTAATTTCTCCTTGAAATTCAATCGATTCGCAAATATGTGGTCTCACTTCGACATGCCAAGGAATGGAATATTTTGGAAATTATAATACTGTGTAACTGAATGATGAATAATGCAGAAAAATCGCTATTGTTCCGCGATACAATCTGGATTACATTCCAATCACATAAATTGGCCGAACATTTACAAAATATGTAGATTTAAGCTTATATTTTGAGAATTCTCTTTAGAAAAGTCAAGTCAAATAATAAAGATGAGTTGTTTGTTGTGGACCCAAGTGTTTTCAAAGATTTTATATTATTTGCAATTATTGCTTAATAGCAAGAGATGTAACAGAATTATTAAATTACGAACGAACAAGTTTGAAAAAAACAAACTGATATCGAAACACTCTCACAAATTGGAAAGCACTGATCATACATAAATATACCCATTAGAGGTATTAATTCAAATACAATATTTAGAGGCATTTAACTTATAAAACCCTTATCTCAAACCCAATAATGTTAATAAATGTAGTTTTGATCTGAGCAAACACAATTAAAAAAACTACATTATTTTTATTTAAATTTCAGAATTTCTTTTGCTGGATTTGTGATGTTCTGTAACCTGAAATTACATCACTTTAGACTGCATCGATCGAGAAGACAAACATGATAATGAAGAGAGATCGCAATGTCAAATTTACTATCAGCCATTCGTTATATTCATTTAGAAATATTATGTTTTTACACCCTCAAAATTAGATCCCACTCTAAACCATATACCTTATTGATTTTTGGTCAGAATGTTAAAGTACCCTTTTTAAATTATTATTAGTTTGATATTAGTAAATGATAGGGTTGGTTGTCCTTGCAGGTTTCATTCAAAGGCACACATGGCGTCTAATACATGTTGTCTCCAATGCAAAATCAGCAATATCAAATATATGTGTTTCTAAAGTGGAAATTAGAAGAGCCACATTACAAAATGTAAATAAAATAAAGTTACGCGAGACTTTTGTATAAAACAAACTTAATACTTGAGGAAGATAGGTTATATTAAAATAATAAAGAATTGATAAATCATTGTCCAATTTCGATTACTAGCATTGTATGTTTCGATTTTTTTAACACATTAAACAAAAATAAAAGTAATGCAAAGACGTTTTCGAATATAACAGATGATACGGAAATGAACTGCGAAAGCTTGTTATCTGCTTAGATGCCAACAATGTTGAAGCGATTACGCGTTATGCGGCGTTGCCCAATAGCACATTTAGATTTTCTCAGCATCGTGAGAGCTTTCATGCAGCATAAATCAGTATAAATCATTCTTTTGAATAAAAGAATAAGAGCATATTAAAATAATTCATTATTTCGCGTAGCAAAAACAGCGAATAAAAATATATTTTTTATTTGATAAACATTGATTGACGAAAGATAAGTTATTCCTTTGTTTTAAGAAAATAACGAATACAAATTTATTCTTTTATTCGATTATTTTGAATGAGTAATAGAACGTTATTCTTTTATTTGACAAAATTACTTGTAATAACGAATAAAAAGTTACTCTTGTTCTACGTACAATTAATAATAAGTTATTATTTTATCGAGCTACTGCCGAGAATGAATTATTTTTGGTAATACAATAAAAAACGTTTCCTTTTTCTGGTTTAATTTTGTTCTAGGTACAATGAAGATCAAATGAATCTGCACATCTTTGTATAGCAAAGAATACGTTAATCATATGAGAATGGTGGTCATTCTGAGTAAGGAGTGTGCAAATCTTTTCAATCACTAGTTTTTGCTTGGTTAGTCATTCATCAAACATAAAGTATGTTTTCGAATTGAACCTAGGATATTGATCGAGAAAGTGCAGAAAAGAAACTATTATGTAATTTTTAAATGAAGTTTTTAGTTAGGAAGGTAACTCAAAAATGTTTTAATATATCCATTAATAATAAGAAATTATTTTTTTACCTTCATTACACATAAATATTGAAAGAAGTCCATTTGTTCTCTAACTGTAATGAAGAAAATTTATTACATTTTATTAGAGAATGCATTTCAAAATTAAGAAGAAAAGGGTCTTTTTTATTCACGTAAAATATTCTTCAATTACAACTAAAGTGCCGTTGTCATATCCTGCTCTACCTCCTTTTATTTCACCTTTACCTCTCAAGTGGTTTCTTCGTGTATTTTTTTCGTTCATTTTAATATAAACTTGAGGAGAGGGGATCTCCCATTATTTTCTTTTACATGAAATAATCAGCTAAACGTTGATAATAACCTATATTATGCATTACTATATTTTATTTGTAACTATTGCAATTATTAAGTTAGGTATACATATCGGTAAAGAGTAGGATAGTGTGCAAGGGACAGTCCGTGGGCGGCAGTGATTCTGAACTATACAGAAGTGATAGTGTCTGTTCTTCACAGATGCATTCCCATTATTGGAAAATATAATTTTGTTCTGGGGAATATGTGTTGCTAATATTTTACGGATATAAAGGAATGCATTGATAGAATGGAGAAAATCGTGAAATTTAATAATCATATAAGTATAAGTAATTAAATAAATATGAGAGGAAAGAAAAATAGAGATGAGATGACGAATATGATAGAGAGAAAGAATATGGAGGAATCTATACTTGAAATTGAACTCAATTTACATAAGGAATGCAGAAAGTGAGAGATGGAACAAACGAGGAAAAGAATACGAATATGACGCACGGGGTTCTTAAGGAAAAGAGTAATAAGTTGCCAAAGGAATTATCGAAGAGGATAATAAAACTCAGAACCAAAAAGTGTAATTTAAATTATATTTTTATTTTTTAAATGAAAGAACAAATGATAATTTGTTTATAGGTCAAATAAAAATGTAACTTGTTATTCGTCAATCAGGTTTGCTCGAATAAGAATAGAATTTTATTCTTCATTTATTTACATCAAATGAAAGAATAACTTTTTATTCGTCATTCAAATTTTGACGAATATTAAAATTACTTTCGAATACAAAAATTCGTCATTTAAAATTTGTCGAATAAACAAAAGACTTTTTATTCGTCATTTGTGTACGTGGAATGAAAGAATACCCTCTTACTCGTGATTTAAATTTAAACGATGAAATGAATAACATTTTATCCGTCATTCAAAGTTTATCGAATAAAAGAATAACTTTCTATTGGTAATTTATGTACCTCAAATATAAGAATAACTTGTTTTTCGGTATTCTAAATTGGACAAATAAAAGAATAACTTTTTAAAATTAGTTGAAGAAACGAATAACTTTTTCATTCGTTATTTTTTCTACGAAGAATAACGAATGATTTTTCAGTTTATCATCTTTTATTCATAAGAATACGAATATTGCCAACACTGCTTTCATGAAGATATCGTTTATTTCACCTCTCGTACGGACATTATCAGCTAATTTATGATTGAATTCGCTGCTTACATATCACATGGGATTGAACCAGTGGCTTATATATCGTAACATTCGTGGTAGGGCTTGAGTTCTCCTGCGCCAGTGCAGTTGAGAGGGCAAAAACACTTCAAATTAGTTCATTTTACAAAATAAAATTTACAAATAAAAATACTCTTTGAAAACAAAATTTCGTCAATCCATGGAAGTATATACAAAATTCTGCAAATATTCTTTGTATAGTTGTTTGTTGAAATTGTTTCTTTCATCTACGACTGTAAGTAGAAATGTTTGCAATACCTTATCTTATCTGATCAGACGACCTCATGTTTCTCTGAGGAGGGGGATCTTGACTTACACGAGCTTAGCAAAGTGAACCTTGCGAAGTACTTTACTGCCATGTCTCATCACGAGCGATCCGTTAGGGAAAGGTTGATTGCGTTGGTGCAAAGTGCCAATTTTAGTACCACGGCAGCTGGAAGGCAATGTGTAGTAAGTCGAAGAACTGCTTGCAAGTGGGTTCAACAATATCGCGAACCTGGGAAGGTTGGAAGGCGTGCTGGCACTGAATTGTGGCGAGTGTCTACCGAAGCCCAAGACGCCGTTTTGGTGAACCTGGCTAAGAAGAATCCTTTCCGCTCTTCAGACAGTTAAGACGCCTGTGTAATTTTCCCGGATGCGCGAGAACTGTTAGAAACCGTCTGAGAGATAATGGACTCCAATCTAGGGGATCAGCGACAAAAGAGTTGGTTTCCGAGGAACTTAGTATAAAGGTTAGCACTTGCCGAGGAAAACATTAATTGTAATTGGGGAAACGTGATTTTCTCAGAAGATAATTTTTTCCACTGCAAATGACGGATCTGTGCCCGTATATCGACCTTGTAAAACCCGCCATTTTCCTGAGTATGTGAGAGAGAGCACGATATGGACGCGTAGTTGTGGTGTGTTGGGGTTGGATAAGTTTTCGAGGTGTAGACGTTCTTCACAGAATACAAGATCGTCTTGATGGGCATCAACATCTCGACATCTTGCGAGATATTATGATCCTTTTGTTGCGGCAATCGTATCCTGCTGAAGAACTATTTTTTCAGCATGATAATTCATCTGTCCACACGTCTCGATTGGTGCAGAAATGGATTGCAGAGCAGGAGGAAATGGAAATTCTCTACTGGCCCCCGCATGCCCCTGACCCCAACCCAATCGAAAACGTGTGTGGGCGGAGACGAAGCCTGTAATGGCCGAAAATCGTCCTGATACACCTCCTACAATAACTGATGCGCTCTGGGATGTTGTATGTGAAGCATGGGAGGATATTGCTAACAGCACGACTTATGCGTCCACTTAGTTAAGTCAATCCCTAGACGGTTGCAAGACGTGATATACTGTGACTGTTATTAGACGTGATATACTGTGACGGTTATTAGACTCATTATTAAGTGACCAAAACAGTCCTTTTAAATGCTCAAAAAATACAAACATGGAAATCCACAACTTGGTGAGCGTTATATACTTTACGTTGAAGTTGTTTAGTCTTCTAAGTGAAAGTTTGAAACTTAAAAACATCAAATATACGTGGATTTGAACTAGGTAAGGTCACTTTATACTTTTCTTCTAGCGAACAGTTACTTTAGCAATGTGTCGAACAGCCTGTGTAAAACCTATCACTTTTACATCTTGATTACATGCGATTAAATTATAAGATCGTTTTTATTACATGAAAATCATTGTTTTAAATAAAAGTATTTTTGACCCATCCTTTAACGGTTATTAATTATTATTAGAGTAATTAATTATTTTGTTCATTCTACCGTTTCTAAAACTATCAAAGTGTAATAAAAACGTGTAGTTTTTCATCCTCCTTATTTATATTCTTAGCAAGACATACAGATACGAATGCTATTTTATTGCTACTAATGCTGTTAGTTTAAATCAATAAGTGCATGTAACTTTTTTTCTTTATTAAATATTGTGCTCCAAATTTAAAATATGATAAATCTATATGCTGTATTAATTTAGTATCTCAACTTGGTAATTGTGGAGCTTAGCAACATTATCAAAGCGTGATAAATTGAAAGGCATTTCTATGTTGCTCATTGTTTTATTGGTATAAAGCTTTTTCGACTGCATAGCAGCCATTGTCAGTAACATACTTGAGTTCTGTTGGTAGAATTTATTATCAAATTTAAAATAATTAACATCTAAGCAAAGAGAAATTAGGTTGAAAAGTTCTGTTTTTGCAAAGAGGGGGCAAAGAGGGGGCTAGGGTGTCACGTAAAAGAGTTTTATAATCAGATTGGGGGAGTCTGGGAAAAATATTTTTGACATCGAAAGAGATTAATTTAGCATTAGGAGGAACAGGAATGTTTTTAATTTTGTTTCCCAGGTCCGTACTATTCTTAACTATGTGTGATAGACAGAAATTGGTGTGTTGGTGAAAGTGTTTGTTTAGCTAGTATGCTAGTCTGTGTGTGATTGTGTTGATGTAGGAGACAATGGGTCTTATTATTTTAAATTTGATAATAAATTCTACCAACAGAACTCAGGTCTACCCATGTGTTCCCCCCTCTCTCCATTACTTGCAGACTTATTTATGGACAATCTTGAAAAAACAAATTTTTGACTCTGGACATTTTCTTCTACCCAACATTATCTATTCCCCCCAGGGGACTTACATCTAGTAAGTACGTGTTTGGCAAACACGGGGCCCCGAGCTGAGTCTGGCATTACTTCCACTTACTTGTGCTACGCTTCTTCCTTTCTCTTTTCTGACCTCCCTTGGTTACATCTTGTTCTTTTCGATCCCGACGCTATTAGGGCTAGGGTATCTTTCATTTTCCTCTTCCGCCAGGGGACTTACATCTAGTAAGTACGTGTTTGGCGAACACGGGGCCCCGAGCTGAGTCTGGCATTACTTCCACTTACTTGTGCCATGCTCCTTCCTTTCTCTTTTCTGACCTCCCTTGGCCACCTCTTGTTCTTTTCGATCCCGACGCTATTAGGGCTAGGGTATCTTTCATTTTCCTCTTTCCTCTTTTTTTTATGTTTTTAGTAAAGTGTTTTTAGATGTGTTGGAATTTGTGTCTTGAGTTGTAATGCATGAGGGTTTTTAGTGGGTATGGCTGAGTCTTTCGGCGAGTCCCACACGCGGGGAGAGTCATGTTGGCTCTCCCTAGTGCGTAACTGCATTTTCCCTACCTGTACAAGTTTTAAGGGCTCTAATGACCTCGCTGTTGACGAGCCCTAAAGCCCCACAAAAAAAAAACATTATCTATTGGTACCGCTACGTAGATGACGTAATCACTCTTTGGACGGGAACTCACAAACAACTTGACATTTTTACTCAATTTCTCAATTCACTTCACCCTAACATAACCTTCACCACAGAAATTGAAAATGACAATAGAACACTCAATTTCCTAGACCTCTCTATTTCTCTAGTAAACAACCGCCACCAGTTTGACATATTCAGGAAAGACACATTTTCAGACACTACCATACACAATTCTTCACAACACCCTCCATCACACAAACACGCTGCCTTCCACTCCATGGTCCATCGTCTGTTCACCATTCCACTCTCACCAGAAAAAATCAAAAAAGAAATAGACACTATAAAACTTATAGCAGAAAACAATGGCTACAATACCTTTCTCATTGATAATATAATCACTAAGAAAGTTAGATTATATCACACGAAGAACCTCACTTCACTTACTCCAAAAAATAATATTCAAACCAGACATGCAATCCCTTTCATAGGCTCACTCTCACTTAAAATCGCGAATTCATTAAAACATTTAAACATTCACACTACCTTCTTCTCTCCACAAACACTTAACACAACCTTATCATACACTAAGGACCCCACTCCCCATCTCCTCCGAAGTGGAGTCTACGCTCTCACATGTAGTGATTGTCCCTCCGTGTATGTCGGACAGTCTGGACGAACATTCAAACAAAGGATACAGGAACACGTAAATGCATGGAAAAATAACACAACAGTCTCACACTTCGCCAACCACCTAGTAGAAAACACACACACATTTAACATTGAAAAGGATTTTTATATTTTAGAAGTAGAAAATAGATTTAGGCCCCGGATCAAATTAGAAATTTTACATATCCATAGTATTGTAAAAAACAACATTTCCCTATTAAATGAACAAATCCCTGAATTTCATTCCCCTCTCATGAAACTAGCCTTCAAATTCCTTCCCTCTCACCCCCAA
>NNCF01127678.1:866415-877541 GCA_002313205.1 Laupala kohalensis
AAATTACAAATATATTGACATTATTTATGTATTATAACTCGCAGCCAACTTTTTATCTTATCTAGGAACTTTTGCTGAAATTTTTGAATCCGCCTCTGCCTTAGGGCCCTTGATCGGAATTGATGGGATGGTCCCTTGCTTGCTTCCGGAGAGTAAATTAGTTTTTTTTCCCTCCACGTGGTCATAGCAGTTTGCACTGTTTTTTGACAATAAATTTATTTATTTATTTATAAGAAAGCTAATATTTTCCTCATTAAATATTCGTTGGACTGCCAAAGTTTCGACTTTTGGTCAGACTTCGTCAAGGCTATACTTACATATATCTGGGGTCTGTAACTTCACTTACAAGGAAAAGTAGTCATAAGGAAGTTACATTCTGTTCATAAAAATTAACGTCCGAAGCGTATAATAAATCCAAAACCACAAAAGTATTTTGGTAACCCGATATATTTATTTTTGTGGTTTTTTCTGTTGGATCATTTCTTCTTCTCTTATGAAAAAAATAACAATACTAAATAAAAAATATTCTGGTAAGTGATGTCGCTCTAAAAAGTGTATCTTTGAGACCATAGAAATACACAGAGATTTTTTTCGAAAATATTTTTTTTCAGGTCACTGTGAATGAATGTAAGTAATCTTCTTATTTTAACACCTTATTAAGTGTAAAATATATTGTGCTTTCAATAGCGAATTACCATTATTCTAGTTCACTTCCTCTGCATGCGTAGTAAAAGTGAAATGGTTGGCTGATGACAAATTTGATATATCAATCGTTCTCAAAAATTATTTTTGTCTTCTAGATCGCTGCATTCTAAAATGGTATTATTTCAGGTCATTGAACATGAAATCCTACTAATTCCTACTAAATAACGAAAGTTTCATTATCGATGACCAGCATAAATCCAAAAACGAAATATTCTGAAATTTAAATACAATTGATTTGGTTGTTCAATTGTGTTTGCTCAGATCAAATCTACATTTAGTAACATTCATGAGTTTGAGTGCAAGTTTTTCATAATTAGTCTAAATGTTATATATTAATCATGTGTATATAATATATATACACACACGTTGTATTAATTAGTTATCAGTTTTTGGTTCAAATTTGCGGATTGTTTTGATACCCATTTCTTTCTCATTCTTGTTCGTTTGTTAAAATAACAACTTCTTACAAAATGACCCTGAATCTGAAATGCTGGAACCTAGGTCACAATAACTTTGTATTTAGTTTTGTATTGTTATCTCATCAATTGCTTCGCTGATTTTTTTTATCCTTACTCTTAAAATCATGTTTAATGCCTAATCAATATATTTATACTCACAAATATGAACAATCATGTTGATTCGTAAAACGTTATAGAGAACGCTTCTGAGTTGCCTCGTTTGCCCCCTGCTGTTGAAATCAATGAATTCTACGGAATGTCGAAAGCAACGAAAGAAAGTGGAGAAAATAATCAAATTGATATCTGGGAAAATATAAGGTAATTAACAAAATGCTTTATTAATTGTGATGATTTTTGTCTGGTAATATTAGATAATGTGCATAAATACAACTCAATTGCATTTTGATGTCTAAATAATAGTGATATGTTCCTTTTGTTATATTTTCTGAGAACTAAAAATAAACTTTCTTGGAATGTTACCCTCTGAGCATATTGTTTTATATGTTGCACGATTACAGCCAAGAGTTGTATCTCGCATCAATACATTTCTTACAGACGTAATTTATTTATTGGTTTAAAATTATTGAAGATGTCAATAGAACTAACATTTTGTGTTATTCATTCATTTTATATCAAATTCCTTTCTTTAATGCTTGATTTCCGATTGACCTCCAAAAATAGTGTAAAAGAGCTGCATATCATTTGAAATTACAATAAACAACACAATAATTGATGCCTATGACCTTAAGTTCTTTGCGCCACTGAATAAAATTCAGAGGTTACAAGAATATTAATAAGTAATTCCTGAAAGCGTATCTCACGAAATGCATACGATATCTTGCTATTGCATTCAAATATGTGATTAAACAATATCGTGTGATTACAGTTAGAAGCAGTCGTCTCCGTCGCAGGGGAGTGGCGTTGCAAACCTAACAAATCCAAACTGCTAAGAGCGCGCGTCTTAGAATATTTTCGAGGACCGATTTTAGTTTCCAGTACTGTACTATTTTTTATTGTATTATTTTTTGCTAAATGTTATGAAAAAATAAAATTGCAAGTATTATAAAGTTTCTTTCACCAATACTTTATGAACGGAAACATAAATACGGATGTGCATTTAAAATATTTATTTTACATTTCCTGTGAATTCGTCACTTCCATAGCTGACAAGAACCTCCCCATGATCCGAAAGCGTGAAACGCAAATGCGAAGCTTCCCCATTTCAGATGCAATGCGCTGCATCTCAGATTAATTCTCTTTAATGAAATGTTTCACCCACCTCATTCCTCCCGAGGCGTGAGCGCGAGCGTCGCAACGAAGGATGCCAACGCCACGCCACGCCACGTAATCCGTGAGCGGAACCGCGTCCGTGCTTCCGGATCTCAAGATCAGACCGTACAGAGAACGTCCGTTGAGTGGCCTCAGACTCCGGAAGAGAAACGGACTGGGAGCAACCGGTGGCAGATTCCGTTAATCCCTTCTGTCCGTCCTGCCTGCCTGCCTGCCCGCCCGCCCGCCCATTCCACACACTTCCCAGCTCTCCACACTTCCCCTGACATTCCCTTCTCTTTCCGCATGGGCGCAGCGCAAAGTGATTTTCGATACCACTCCGCTCGGGGCGGCAGCGGCGGGCGGCGGTGGCCTTGCTTGCCACAGACGGGTTTCGCTTGTTTTCATTCGCTGCTCAAACTCTGCCCTAGGTGCATGCAAGCGTGTAAGCTAAAAACCTCCACACGTTGAATACAGAACTCGCTACTTCGACTCCTACATGCACCAGCTGAGAAGGCGCAAAACGATTGGCCAATCCAAACAACCCTCACTCATTTGAAAATTACACATCGAATATGTTGAGTTTCAAACTGAACTAGAGTACAAACACAACTACAAAGGCAATGTTCTCGTACAACAAGCAAACATATCGGGAAGACATCTGTAAATAACTCGTTTGAGTCTTTTTCTTCCAAAGTGCAATAGCAATGTAAATAAATCGCAATTAGTGGAATTTATTTCCAAGAAGATTCGAGTAAAATGTGTAAAAGGGAAAAAGAAGGAAAGAATGATTTTGTATTAGACTTGTAGCGGTAACAACGATACAACAAATAACTTTTCCCTTTATTGTACTCTTCAGTATAGAAATGAATATGATCCTATGGCTAAATCCGAAGGGAGGAATAACCTGACAATGGTAATCCCACCCCACAAGGGCGTAAAGTGAGTAAAAATATAGAAAAAACTAATAAGATCTAATACAAATTAATTATTTTTGGTTGTTATTAACTATAATAATTTTAAGAGATATATAATCAATGTGAATTAAAAAAACCTAGTGACTTACATGGAGATCAAAAAAAATATTGTGTACCAAGTACTGCAATGACGACAAGTGACATTTATTCTTTATTTTGCTAATTGTTGCTGAAGATTAATTAAAATAAATTTATTCAAACATTGATAAAATGTTTCAAAATAAAAACAAATCTCCAAGTTAGAGTTTATTTTTAGTCGTTTCATTCACAAGTTGTTTCAGGAAATCAGCTTCCCACGTTATCAACAAAAGCAGCAGAAGTTCTAAGAATCATTTCTCAACGAACAGACCACGACGGGCATCTCAATTCAATTTCTATCTCGTAGAGCCATTCTGCTACTTCCCTCCCTCCTTCTGCTCCTCCTCCATACCTTCACGAGATGTAAAAGGACACCCCAACATGGAAACCTTGTTTCAGACATTTGCCTCCAAGAAGCCTGCCAAGACTATCTCGAAACTGACGTCGTATTCCGCGAAACGTAAGTACTAGCCTGCAGAAGATGTTACTGGACGGATAACATTCAAACACACGGGGAAATTATTCTTTAGAATAGGTTAACTTTCACAATGTATTTTACCTCCGGGATATGTTTTCTTATCTCACGGCTTTACTTTTGAGTTTCTTCATTCACGAAGGGTATAAATAATAATTGTATATAATATCGCAGTCACACGGTACATAATCATGCCTGTCAGATAATTATGTTCTATTAATATTTTAATTTGTGGTTCTTGTTAGTGGATAATTGAGTGGTAATACCTAAGCTGTACTAAAATACTTTCCTTCTGTATAATTTAAACCATATCATTTTTATATTATTATTGTTAACCATGCATATATAATTACAATAACCAAATCACATCTGACTAATGATCATTCGATGGTTGAAGAGTAACATATGTTACGGCTGTACAGATAGCATCAGATAAGGTTGCTAGGGATTCACGGATGCTGATCGTGGACTTATGAGGCATTCAGAATGTCACTATTTCAGTTGCCCCCAAAATTACGTATTCTACTCCAATTTCGATCGTTTTCAGTCTCACTCATTTCCCGTGTTCATCCCCTACCAAAGGGGTTCGAGAGGTGTCGTATTTCCCTTGGAGGTTACATTTAGACTCGATACCAAGATGCTAATCACTATCTGCTCAGCGATGTCGAATACTGTGGACTCCTCACTGACGTAATTTTTGATTATTTTTACATGGCACTCCTTCCTAAAAGGCATTAGCGGTAGATCGTGGTCTTAGGTATCATCGGTATTACCACTGCTAATTTCAGAGCTACGATCTCAACTCTAATATCGGTCATTTTGGATTTTTTAAAAACATTTTCATACATTTCTCACTCCATAGAGTGTGAAATTCTCTTACACAGGGTGATAGTATACTAATGTGACATTGAGTCATTCTTTACTTCAGCAGCTCCAAATATTGCGTATTTTACTCCCATATGGATCGTTTTTTATTATTTTTATCTACCACCCCATTCCCACCTCCTACCGCAGGGGTGCAAGGCGTATATCTCTCATGTTGACTGATTTTGAACGTTTCGGGGGTGTTCATATACATTCTCAACGTTTTCAATAACTATGGTTTCAAATATTGTTTGTTTTTTTGCATTATTTTTACTCCCTTTACCTCCTGTTCCCTAGGATCCCCTTATCCCCTCAGTGATTGATGCCAGATAGTCTGTTGTCTGAGTACTTCGTTTGGTGGAAATTGCTCTAAGCATTTAGTAGTTATGATGGAATATATACAGAAACATACATCCCAACATCCATTTTTAAATATGATCCATATTTTCATAATATAATCATGATAGATGTGAACCCCGTAACTGGATGTTTAATATTTAATAATTTATAAAATTATAGTTCTTCCTTACCATTCTTATTAAATAACGCTTACAAAAATGAACCAATTTAATTAATTTTATTTATGTACGGTATATAAAAAGTTATTTGCAAACTTAACGAAACTTGCAAAAACAAATAATATTTCCTTAAATAACTTCCTTTTCCAATTATCAATTACATTTTCTAAAATTTTAACTGACAACAATTTCAGGTATCAGGAATATTTAAGTCAAAAATTTAGAAAATCCAATGATGGAGTGTTTTGGAAATGGAATTTGAAAGAAAAGTTTCTTTTATTTTATTTTTTTACATTCAAAACTTAAAATGTCGAATTTACAAAAGTAAGGAATTTTCTGGCTTGACACAATATACTATATCGTAAACATTCAAAATAATCGAGTATAGAAGTATAAAGGATCATTTTAGTACAGATTTTTTATTATTTTGCATTGACTATCTATAATATCATGTACTACCATTCTAAAGTGTCCTGATGCCCTGTTTATATTTTTAATGCAAAATATGAAACCGAGTTAAACTCTCCTACAACTAAGATATGGATGAAAGTAGTTTCTTCCATATTACACATGTAAATAAAATAGACGCTTCATAATAATAAACATTCATATTGTCGTACTGAATATAGGTTAGATTCAATTTTGTAGTTTTAATGTTAGTACGGATTGTGTGTACGTAGACACACAATAAACTGTTTAAGAGGTTATTATTGAACAAATACTTTGAGTTTTAGCTTATTGCTTTAGTGATATTGTATCATTTCGTGTGTACATAGAATTTGGATATCGTTTTATGTATGTGACGTAATCATATTAATTTTTGTCCTTAATATTAATGAATGAGATTGAACACACGGGGTTGTACTAACGGAGTTTATGTATGATTTTGGATTACGGAATCAGTTAGTTCAAAAACATTTAATATGTCTATATTTGGACAAAAAATTGAATATTTTTAATCGTAGGGCAAATATTTTCATTTCACACTTCCTTTTATTATACAACAATTCAAAATTATATGAGTATTTTTTTGAAATATATAGAGTCAATCGCTTCCACTAATTTTTAAATATTTTAACTTATTTTAGATCTTTAATTTTTAATTTTTTAATTTTTTATAGTTATGGTCAACGCACATCCTGATTACTAATGGATACA
Source organism: Laupala kohalensis (assembly GCA_002313205.1). NCBI lineage: Eukaryota > Metazoa > Arthropoda > Insecta > Orthoptera > Trigonidiidae > Laupala > Laupala kohalensis. Next base: position 872,918 of record NNCF01127678.1, read on the forward strand.
TATTTGACAGTTCTGCACATGTCTACACATCAATCACTATTAGTCTTGGGCAAAATAGAAATACGTACAATATTCTGTTATCGAATGGTGATAAAATTATTCCTGTTACAAAAAATACATTTCTTGTTTGTTTTTATTTTTTGTTTCGTTCATGACATTAGTCATATACTTGATACTTTCATAAAAATACATCTCAATAAAACAAAGATTACCAGATCATACACTAAAAACATAGAAGGAAAGGGTCACTAGAAATAGAAAATATTATTACTTGATAGAAACAAATCATAACACTAGGTCGAGCGAATTCAGCCATTGAACAGCAATCACTAAGGCTGTCAATAGGTTGTCTTTGCTGCCAGGGAACGCTCTTCGTGGACACTCGTAAGTTATATGCCGCACTGTTTGGAGGGCGGCACCAAAATCACACCCGGTCTCCTGTATCAATCCCCACTTATGGAACATAGCTCCCCACCTACCACGATCTATTCCAACTCTAAATAGGAACGGACCCAGGTTTTGCGTGGGAGATTAAATTCGTGGGAGAGTTTTTGAGGTTTAAGCACCACATGGATTTTCGATGTGGTGCTTAACAGAGCATCCACACTCCACATCGATTTTCTCTTGCCATTATGTGGTCCATTCGATTCCGCTCTTAAAGTTTTGGTCTATTAGTTGTTTTAACTGCAGGGTTCCTTGATTTGGATCTTTTAAAAACTATTATATCCTTGTGAATAGGAAGGTCTGCGTTTTCTTGTATCTTCTTATATTCATTAAGTAAGATCTTTTTTCTACGAAGTTTAGGGGGTTCTATATGGGCCAACATCGATAGCCATTCGGTGTGTGTGGATTTTATGCGACCTGAAATCACTCTCATACTCTGATTCAGGACACTATCGACTTTACGGACATGGCAGCTGTTGAGCCACGTTGATGAGCAGTATTCCGCAGTTGAGAAAACCAAGCAGAGAGCTCAGATGCGTAAAGTAGTAGGGTCGAACCCGCCAATTTGTGGAGTATGTTATTGCGCGCCCTTAATTTTGCTGACAAGTTAGATGATTATTATAGGAGAGTGTTCGGTCCAAAATCACACATAGATACGTTGGATGGGGATTATGCGGTAGGGGTATGCCACCACACATTACACTTAAAGTCATTTCAGCCATTCTATTATTTATGTGGAAGAGACATGATTCGGTTTTAGTAGTAATGAGAATCAGTCTCCATTGTCTAAAGTATTCCATGAGAGTATTAAGGTCAGACTAGTTTTTAATTTTAGTCGCTTTACAGTAATATAAATATGTAATTTTATTATTATTGTGAGATAAGTGCCGAACGAAATAGATGGTTCTTGGTCAATGCAAACACAATCTACTCATTTCGAGGTTAACCTCAAATCAAAATAATAACGCGCGATGCCTACGCCACAGCATAGATGTTACTAGTACTTTACCTTCCATACTAAAACACAGCAGCACAACTAAAGAACAAATTGAGCGCAACAACTCACAGCGGCAACAGCAACAGACAAACAGTCGGAACACAGTACCGGTTCGGCAAAAGTAAACACAATACCTCGTGGTTTAGTTCGTCTCAACCGTTTCAGGTAGCTTCGGTAACCCGCGCGCACCCTGGGGTTGGCGTGGTCAGATGGTGAAAAAAGCGTTGGGTGCAAACGTGTCAACGCGTGGCAAACTAAAAACGTGAATATTCTAACGCCAGCGTTAACCCACGTCTTGGTGTTGGTGAGGTAAGGTGGTGTAAAAGGTGTTGGGTGAAAACGCGTCGACGTGCAGCTATCCAAATAACGTAAATCTAACGTGATTCTAACGTACGTGCACTGCAGGGGATGTGCTCTGGATGTCAGATACGTAGAGATGAAAGATGAGTGGTGATAGTACTGAGCATTGGGGCAGACCATTATTCAATAGTCTTGGTTTGTTCAGAAAGAAACTACGGATTTTTGGAAGATATTGAGAGTAAGACCTAGGAGTATAGTTAGTTGTTCCATCTCATTACACCTGACAATAAGAAAAGTTGCAGAGCACTCATGCTCTTAATTTTACACCCTTGGCTGCCCTACATTCCAGGAAGAGCCACGTTCTGATGCACAGAGTCCCTCACACAACGCAGCGAGTCGTTTCATGCTCTTCCAATATTTGCAGAGAACTCCCTCCACTCTGCCCTTAACCGCTCCTAAGTACACTCCTCACGATGTCCTTCCAATCCCTATGAAAGCTCTCTTTTTCCTGTCGATAAACGTCTGTGTAGTTTGCAAAGTGACCATTCCCGCCCCCCCGCTATGCGACTATTTCCACATTATTTCATAGTCCGAAATAATACATTGCACACAACGAGCAATTTCGAACAGAAATACTTCCGGATTTCTTATTATAAGGAAATTGGAATAAAATAATATAAAAAATGTATCGGAGTTTCATATTCACAGTAATTATTTTTTATTCCATTACACATTAGCTGCTACAATTGAATGGTATAGGTACACCACTCAGATGCTATTAAAAATATAATCTTTTAATAATTAAATTGTTATTGGTTTTTGAAATAAAAACGGATAGAAAATTCTTTAAGACAAATTAATGTATTTTATTCAGAAAATTCACTGTGAACTCTCTAAAATTTTGCAGTGTTTCATATTGATATAAATTTGATTGTGCAAAACTATTCCATTGAAACAATTACGTTCAGAATTCTGTGTCTTGTAATTCCTTTTTGCATTTAGTCTCTTATTAATTGGTGATATTAAGTACAAGCTTATCTTGTTCCTCAACGATCTCCTGCGGAAATTTCAGAGGTCATCCATACAAAATCAGATGAAACTTTATTGTGAGATCTATTTTCTATCATTCACCAATTCATCCGCTAATTAACCCTTTTCCGTCCGTTTCGGTTTACGAAAACCACAAGAAGAAAGCGAGGAATAGAGAAAATTGACTGTGGAACACTGCCACTGTAAACTGTAAGGTGACCAACCGACCTGAAACTATAGAATATAATTAAATATAAAAATACCGACAGATAAAAAGAGGAACAACCTGTATCAAGCAGTAACGGTGTGCATTCATGTATGCAGACATTAGTCATATTCCCTAGCACGATTTGTATCGAAGTAAATAGTGACCGAAAAAGTTACTCATTCCCAATTATTTCATAATGCAAAAGAAGAATGTGGCAAAACCATATAATGCCAAATCAAAATATTTAAGAACCGTGTGATTTTATTTCATTGTTATCAGTGGAGACTCGGGCACTGTGAAAACAATAATCATTACATCAAATAGGTATAAAATAGAACTATCTCATATTCTTTGTACCATATGTGAATACTGAAGTGATATTTCAGTCACCAACAGAGGTATCACTGCACCTGCAATTTACGTACAATGTACATCACTATCACCACAAAGTCATAATGGCGAAGCACGGTACCCTATGGCACTCCCACCCATAGAGCTGTGGATAGATCAATAAATACGAAAATTCATTTGTATTTATTTCAAGAGTTACTAAATTTTACATTTTTCATTCAGAAATTCTCATTTTCTCGGGACTTCATAATATTCTCAACAGACATGAATTATTATTTTAGATGTACGGTGGCATCATATACGGTGGCAAGTATACATTATTATATATAACACACTATAGTAATATGTTACGAATTGTCTCAAACTGACGACGTGACTATAGTATATTACTATAGAATATACACTATTCTATAGTAATATAAAATTCTATTAAAAAATGACCTGACTACAGACTATGTTAATAAATGAAGTTAATGAGAGATTGAATTTCCTAATAAATATTGTTTTACACATGACTTCGGATGATGTACGTGATGTTAATATCTCTTATACTTTATGACGCCATTGTTATTGTACTCTAGATATTGATTAAATTTCTTTTGTTTATTAATAGTTTATTTCTAACTGTACACAATCTTGGCACGGTTGTATAATTATCTCTGTAGCCCCATCCCTGCCCGGGTTTTCCTCCGGATAGTGGCGGATTTTCCTTGGGCGAGAATGTCAATAATACTTTTGTTTTATTAATCTCGAATTTTTACTTCACTAATATCTACTTTTATTTTGAATAATAAATGGATAACAGTAGGTATTTATTAAATAATTTCTTTTGTAAATATTAAATGAACCACTGACCATGGGCCCTTGATCGGAATTGATGGGATGGTCCCTTGCTTGTGTCCGGAGAGTAACTTAGTTTATTGCCACCCACGTGGTCATACTCAGTTTGCAACTGCTTTTTTGATAATAAAGTTTATAGTGATATCAGATGTGACAAAGTCACTCACACATTGGATGAAACGTTTCGGCTGTCGTCATCATCAGCCACGTAAAAAATTCTTTTTAATTTTATTTCATTTGGCGGCAAACCAAGTGCTATCGAAACCTGATTTAATATATTTATTTAAAAAATTGGTCTCCAGCTGCTGGGTCCAATGCTGAGGTAGTCCGCAAACCACGTCGAATGTGACGTAACAATCCTGTTCAAACATTTTTTGAATTGTCGTTATCAATGAAGCATTTAGCAACTACAACTCAGTGCTAGTTGAGTGTTACATCTTAAACACTCAACTGCT
>NNCF01127678.1:877667-920894 GCA_002313205.1 Laupala kohalensis
TGTCGCGAGGACAGGCCGACATCAAGCAGTCCCTCGCCCGCTGCCTTCCAGCGGGGGACTCACCAGTCAGTCTCTCGCCTGCTGCTGAGCGGGCCACACATCACTCGCCCGCTGCATCTTTCCATACGGCGACACTAGGCGGCACTAGCCCGCCGCTCGCCAGAGCAGTAGGCGGCACTTGCCCGCCGCTCGAATCAACTAGTCAACTCGACCGCCGCTCGTTAGCGGTGGCACTTAGGCATTCACTCGCCGGAGCGTGGCACTCTCACCACGCCGCACGCAGGCACTCGCCCGCTGCATGCCGGACATTCGCCCGGCCGCTAGCTAGGCACACTCGCCTAGCAGCAGGCTCCCTTCCGGATCATCACGATCTCTTGGAAAACAATATAATTTCCTTGCAGTCTCATTTTCATTATAGTATTATGTGTTATTAAATTATTCTGTTATTGTTGGCAAAACAGTATTCATATTACTCCTCATTCCTTTCACTCCTCATTATCACATATTTGGTCCTTCGAGTCATAATCCGGATCCACCCTCCTCATTGCTGGCTCGACCTCCACGGTCCCGGCAACCATCTTAATTACCGTTGTGGCCGAACCCCTCGGTCTCACGAAACTCCCTTTCCAAGTCGATTAACGACTGACGTATACCAGAGCGTGCACGGACGGCTACTGTCATTAATATGAATGTGTGGAGCGAGTCGCCAATGCGGGACACCGCTCCAGCAGGAGCTTTGGGGCGCCGCTCTGGAGTTATGCTGTAAGTGTTTGTATGTCCACAATAAACTGTTTCCATGAATGGGAGATCCCTAACTAATTACTCCCTCTCAACCTTCCAAGTCAATGAGAAGTAGGAATACGTACCTAGATCAAAGGCACCACACTACAAGTGGTGCCAGCGTGGGGTTGCTAAATTATATCCCACCCCCCAACCTCATGGCAAACGAGGGTTAGTGTGAGGTAGTGTGGTACTCCGACAACACCCAATCCTTTTCCCCCAACCTCAGGGCAAATGGTGCCTGGTGTGGAGTTGTTAGCTACCTTTTTGCCTCCTCACGACAATGGGTATCTTGGTAGACAACCCGCGTTTCACTGACCGGTCGTGCATTTTCTTCCTTGTAGTTTGCGGACTGCCCCAGCATAGGAACAGCCGCAGACCAATTTTTCGCACCCAGCGTTACTAGACCCGCAGACCAATCAGAACTTATTAGTTTAGGCTTACTGATAATGTGTACAAAATATGAAATGACAGCTAATTCTTGACGCTGCTTCTCGGACTATACTGTCTTCTATACATTAGATGTTTTAAAGGTCGTGAAAAAATAGAAAATGAAACACACAAAAGAAACTCACATATTTGAAGAAACAGTTTCGGCTTCCACCTTCATCAGTCACGTAGAAAATGAACTGTAATAAACTTATCCAAACTAAAGTACATATAAAACCTATCAACACACCACAATAGCTTTCGGGATGTATCAGAGAAGGGACGTCAGTTACATGAATTCATACCGAATGTACGCTTTGTAGAATTGAACACACGGCGGTTTCAACCAGGACCAGCTGAGGCAGAAATAAATGGTAACACTAAAAGATATTTAAGAAGATTTGGGATAATACAGGATGGTATATATGATTATGGACGTAGAGACACGAGAGCATTTTCTTGGGACTGCCAATTTTACGGACCGGAAAGAGTGCGATATTTAAGATTAATGCGGACAGAGGACACGGTATGTATTAGTCAACTAATGGAAGAAACGAAAAAGAAGTATGAGATATTTAAGCAATATATTATAAGTATAAGAGAGATTCGCAATGGTTTGAAGTTTTAGGTAAAAGAAACACGTCCTAGAAACATTGATCAAAGGTGAACACCTACGGGTGGTAACAGGAGTGAGAAATATTAAAAGAGAAAAAGAAAATATGAAGCAGAGTTTGAAATACAAAGAAGAGAAATTTACAAGACTGGAAGTGAAACAGATAAAGAAGATTACTTGTTCTTCTTTCTATTGTAAATCAGATAGAGTCGTGTAATGTCTTTTGATGGGAACACAGCACAAAAAAATTGAAAGTAAATAAATAAATAAATGAATAAAATTCCTTCATTTTGATACTTGCCACACACACAATGTTAAACGATCTCTTCTTTGGCATAGAATCTGTAATAATCCATCAGATATCCATCAATACCTTACCAAACTACGTAACCTCCTCACTAAACACCATTAGGCCACTGATTTATTTAAAAAATTTAACCTCATAGCTCAAACTTTGTGTTTAAGTCCATCAACTCACAAACGTCCAAGTTCCCTGCATTATGTGCAACATTTTACCCTGGTATCGGCAAATTAAAACATATCCCCAAAGACTAGTACCATATAATAGTCCCCAACACCTCCACAAAATCCCTCTTCAACAAACCCCACTACTTCTCAATAAACAACCCCTAACCTCGAAAAATTATTAAATAATAAGAACTTTAGTTGTGCCCCTCTCACTTTCTCTCCCGAAACAGAAACGCTGTGAAAAACCCTAATATAAAACCTGCAAAATCATTAATTCTTGTACGTCTTTTACTAGTTCGGTTGCCCAATACACACACAAAATCTGTTAATCCAGTGAATGCAACTCCAGAAATTGTATTTACAATCTAACCTTCTCTCTTCATAAGTTCTTATGTAGGAGAAACAACTACTTCTCTCAACGTCAAGATGAACAATCACGGAGCTTCATGTAATAAATTCCTTTCTTCCCTACTTGTCCCCTCCCACGCTAAATTACGTAATAAAAATAATGTTTTAAAGTTTGGATTTTGTAAATTCTTCCCAATCATTCTCAATCGTTAGATGTAAAAACACCTAAATTAGGTTTCATCTGGTTATCAAGTCAAGATTTTTTCGTGTTTCAAGTTTTCAAACCCACCGTTATAAAATTCTAAGTATGCTAGCATGCCTTCCTGTTGCATTGAGAAAGAAATTGTGACGGTTTTATGACAATCGCTTAACATTTACTTTTGTTATTCTCGTGTTTACTGATTCGGAATGTAATGAAACCCGTTTCAGGGTTACCTATTGAAAGACACCCTGCGACTCGAGCGATCATATATGAGAATGACTCATCGTTGTTTCAATGGGTGCACTCCCCACACTTACGGCGAGAAAAACTTGAACATCATACGTCAATTGCAGTAAGGTTGCGGGCTTCTTACAGAAAAGAAATCGCAATGTGACCACCATCCGATCTATAGATAGAAAGTGTAAGATGGAACTTCACACTATTTTTTATTAAAAATGGGAAACCTTTAAATTTTTGTGCGATAACACACCGAGTAATTTCTTTTTCACATAAAACATTTTCTCGCGGTCATTCAGGTAAGTGATAAGGGGGATGAGGTGGACAACCCCTCAATGTGGGTGGTTAGATGAAGGTACTTAATATTTTATTCAAATATATTTATATTTATCTGCTTACATCTAATGACACAAAATATAATGCTTTTTACCGCAAACTATTAGATTTAAACGTGAGAAAATCCTAATTTTCCAACATGGGTGAAATGTTGAAGGAGGTGTCTTGCAGTGGATTTCTCTCATTGATGAAAAAACACGTAAACCAAGTTTCTTAGAACAATAACGCACCATCCCGAGGATTTTTATCATCTGAAACGCACACACTTGAGAGAATATGGGAGGATAGGAGATAAGAGTGGGTCTTTAGATGTGGGTGATTTTTTTAATATCAGCTTCCTGAGTGGACATTATTGAGTCTGTATATGTGATACTAGCTCTTTCTGATATCATGAAGTGTGATACTTTTGCTTGCTTGTCTCAAAATTTACATTTCCCCTCACTCTCAGGATGTTGAAAAGCACAGGCAGTTTCCGATGATGGAGTGTCTTGATAATACACAACAGATTTGTCATTTCAAATTCCACTCTGATATATTTAAAACATATTTGTTACGAAGCGATGAATTTACTGCGCCGCTAATTTTGACGCAAAGTGTATATAAGAGGCACATTGGCCGTGTGTTAACTTAATAGCAATACTCAGTATGCTACATTATATATTAATAATCTCACAGTAGGCGTGAACCTACTATTTTCATCGCTGTATTGCGTCTGTTTCTCTTATTTCGTAAGTGATCTTAACATCTCACAAACGATACATTAAGAATCTATTTCATATTTTACTGCAATAAACTGATTCGAACAGATGGATAGTAATATAAGCTAAATTATTTCAAATATCTACCAGTGCCAGAAAACCGAAACGTTGAAAAGAGCTGTTCCATTTCATCGAATCCACAAAAGACTATAAATGATTTATCTTCTCTTCCCAATCGTCCAAAAAGTACTGCGAGTAGAAAGAATCAGGAATCGTTCTTTCTTCCGCGTCTCCTTAATAGAGCAAAATCTAATCTTGAGAGAAATCTTCAATAAGCGCACTTCAGTTGAGAATGGCAACGCTAATGTCTTCCACATCTCACTAGGGAGAGATTTTTAAAGTGGAGAAACTTCTTTACTCGTATCATGCTCTATTCTATACCTCTTTCCTTCTTTTTCATACTGCTTTGGCCTCATCCTTGAATTAATCAATATTTTGTATGCGTTCATAGCTTGCTATCTTATAATTCCTTATGATTTTTATTTTGTTATAAAATTCCTTTTGTATGTGTTAACCCAAAAGTCAATTGGATGTATATTTGTATGATTATCATCGACTTATGACTTAACCAGGAAAATATATTAGTCTTACTTAAACGAATCATTTTTTTACTTTAAAATAAGTATATTAAGAGATTATTGATAATTTTACTTTCAACTTAAATAAAAATAAATGTCTTTGCTCATTTCCTCATCCTTCTCTCCTCATAATACAATTTTTTTTGCCTTGATCGCTTCTTTCTTTCCTTCCATCCATTCTTCCTTCGCCTTGTGATGTGGAGGACCTCGACGCGTGTGCGGAGGTCAGCGACCGAGTCATGAGTCTTGCCGCTGCCGTCACCGTCGCCGCCACCTCCGTTGCCACTACGGAGAGCGAACTGCTGCTATCTTGTGAGACAAGCGGCCGTCGATCACCAACCCATCCATCTGGCGAATGATAAGCCGTGAACCGCTTGCAGAGTCTATGTGGATCAACTTTCGTCTCCTTTCATATGATTAGACCAAAATCCTTTATTCCATTCTTCATTTTCACATTCATGCTACATTTCTGAAGTGATCGTAAAAACAAATAATAATTGACAATTTTAATCCAGATTGAGTTCACATAGTTTTACAACCGTCTTTAATGTCATTTTTCAAAAGTGTTTGTTAATTTCTGAGAAACATTGATGGTTACTGACTATGAACTCATAAAGAAATTCTGATAAACGAGAGTAACACATAAAAATACCACTAAATTACTTCAGGTCCATTGTATATGAACATTACATATTTATTTTATATTTTTTCACTTAATATTTCTAAGTCAGTAAAACTAATATTTTTATACTTATTTAAAATCACTTTTACTCGTCCTAAAAGTTCCTCAAATAATTCTGACGTGTCAAATTAACTACAAAATAAAAGATAGGTTTTATGTTATTTTTAATATCGCTTAGTCCTTTTCAGCGGACTGCCTCCTCCAATAATGATCCAATAATACAAATATACCAAAGGAATGCTGCTGTAAAAGTGCATTTCATTTATATCGAAATTATAATTGTATGTATGTGCCAAAACCTTGTGCGTGTTCAATTTTTTAAAAAACATTCATAGAATTTTTTATATTAAAATAATAGAAGTAACTACACACCAGTGAAGTCACTACCACTGGATATTATATTTGGAATCCACCTTATTGATGAGTAGAAACCTTCCCCGGTTTCACCAAGATGTCTTTTGTGTTTTTTACGGCACACCACAAGCCCATATGCGATGTGCGTAAGCTTTTGGTGGAGAAGCGGGATTCAACCATAAACCACAACCTTTATGGTAGAGTTCGCTGCCACCAGCTTGGTTTCCCCAAGCAATCAAACACACGAGTAATAACAATAAAACATTTAATTCAAATTAAATAAAGCTCTGAATATTTACAAATGTAGACAAACTCGCAAATCATAAATACAAGTTTGAACTTGTTATTACTTGATATTGCTATCTAAAAGCAATAATTACACACAGTTATAACTACTGGTGTTATGAATTAACTCGGAAATCTACCCAGATTATCCGAAGTTCAAAAAGTTCCAAGTTGCTATCTCGAAATAAATAACTGTTCCAAGCTATGTTATTCGCGCCTATAGCAAGTAATAGAATTACCGCAGCAATTCTCAGTGGTCTGACGACCAAACTAACCAAGTTACATATTAAATAACTTGCGTACTTCTATACGCTTTCGCACTTGTCTCAAAGTCTGAAAGCCTCCAGTATAAAAGTCACTTAGGAGCTGAAATCCCTCCAATATATATTGAGGCGGAGGTCACGTGACTACCTCTTCGCCCGTTCCCAACACCCCACCTCGGCTTGGTCACTCCTCAGCTTCCGAGAAAAACTGCCTTTTCGGATGAACACTATTTCTGTCAATTGCTGAAATATTTCATACACACTCATTTTCCTTCTCCGGGGCGTTCATCTCAGTTTTCAGAAGTAGAAGGGAGTTCTGCCTCTTCACAATACGAGAAGTCTTAAACGCGCACTTTTCCTTGTTTGGGCGGCGACGGGCCTGGCTCTTAATCGCCTTTGGAATTTCCGGCGAGCACAGTGCTTGAAAATGTTATTTCAAAATCTATACTGGCCACGATGTTACAGTGTTTTAGTTCATCTACTCGTGATAATTTAATGTAGAAAAAATAGCATTTCTAATTTCTTTTTAGGTACTTTTCAAGATTCCTTGGCACACTGTATTGTGATGGCGGCGGTAGAACTATTTCAGAAGAAATTGAAATTGAAATAAATTAGACAAAAATTGAAAAAAAGGAAGAAAGTTGTTTTTACAGTAATTTTCCTCTTATTTTGAACGTCAAGTGTGCAAATTTTCAGCAAAAAGAACCAAATATCTAAATTAAGAGGTGTTCATGTAATAATTTTGCAAACAAACATTTATTATTCAACCATTTATATAATCTTTTAAATATCTGAAACCAATTAGTATTAAATTCTCTGATTATTATTAAATAGTACGCTCTATTTTGATACACATTTTCGTAATTATTACCGTATATAATTATTATTAAGACCATTTTATCAATAGCCAAATATATTCATGTTTCTTGATTGTAGAACACTGAAGATGGCAGCATAAGAGCTGTCGAAAGCCGGTTTTGGCAAATAAATATTTTTCGGTTGACTATTTTTTTGTTTTTCATTAAGGTAAAAACCGAAAACAACACCATTATCTAATTATAAATATGTCTATCTACAAAGGTTCACCCACATTATTGGAAAAACTTTATTAAAAATAGGAATGTAAATTTAAGAGAATAATTTAGGAAGGAAAAACTCAGTCATCATCAAATTTTATGAATTATTTGCTTTGTGCATTTAACAAAGATAAAATACCATTAAATCGTGAAATTTCAATGAATAGTTTCGATTTTACAAGAATTTTAATGAAATAGTGCAGTCGCGTCATGCATCGGAAGCGCAAATTCGATCGGCGCGTCTCCCGCGAGATGAGTAGTGTATGCAGTAACATTTTGTATTAAATTAGTATTATTTTATGAATTTGAAAAATTAAGATGCTGATCGTGTTTTCAAAAACCAGCAGGTGAAAGTATTTTGATCTTATAACATAGTTTTTATTTTTTCCTGAGTAAAAGAAGATAAGTCTACGAAAACTCCAGAGCAACGCCGGGTAATCTGCTAGTTTTATTAATAAATTAAAAATATTAATTGCGGAAATTAAAATTATTTTAATGTTAACTTTAACATTTGTGTTAACATTAATACATTTCAGTTGATAAATAAAGTCTTGACTCCATCCGAAATAAATACCTGACTACTGTCCTGAAAATCTTTCTCAGACCAAGACAGTCGTTCACGGCAGCTCAGACACATCCTGGAAAGGTCGGAGGGCTGATGAGGGCGATGCCCGTAGCCACCTGTAAAATAGACTGTGCAATGCTACTGATAGGAGGATCGTTCGCATAAACCGAACGGTAATGAGACGTTGGAAATGGAGGAGCGGAAAGTCAGGAAGAGGCTCGCTTTCCTAAACGTTTGTCGCCGACGGACCGGTAGCGGCATAGTCATCTCGCTCAGAGCTTGCGACTCCCACGTAAAAGAGCAGAGCCCTATTCCCAATGTGACCACAATCACCCCCTACTAGGAAATATACTCCCTTTGAGAAGATGTTGAGAAGGCGATGACATGTAGAAACTAACGAAAATGACTGATATTAGAGTTTAGATCATAGTTTTAGGGACCTCTGAAATTGTAGTGACATTTCCAAAGACGTCCAAGTCCACCATTACCCCGTAGCCCAAGTCCACCCAGTACCCCTAGGGAAAGGGACGTAAAAAATGACATTATTCTCGTCTGCAACCATAGTTATATTGATATAAAACTGACCTTTTTCTTTAGATGATTATTTATTATCTCACAACGTTTCTGCAGAGATTCCTTCAATCGTCAGGTGAATGTATGTTTTTGATTATATAAACAAGTAATAATATATCTTGGTAACAAGTTGGGAAACAATTTAAACCAATATACACATAAAACAATGACACAGAAAAATTAATAAACTTGAAAAAACATACCATCAAAGCAGAAAATCATTCTAAAAATTATAAATATTAGATAAGTTATCCGTGTCTGTTTGTAAATTTAATGTTTTTCGTAAATTTTATGTGCAACATTTCTGAAATTATACGTTTATAATAATTAGGCTTCTGATTTAAAATTAAAACATTTTTCTAATCTATTGAATGATCCAAATATATACGGTGTGATAAAATAACATTAAGTTCTATTGTGGTTATGTTACGCAGATGTTCTTTGATTCGCGTCTGTAATTTACGTTTCGTCTGTCCAATATAGCAAACGGAACAATTTTTACAAACAAGTGTGTAAACTACATTTTGTGATTACATGATGTCGACTATATCTTTTCCCTTAATTACAAGATTGTAAGTCTGTTTCCTTGTGGTACTCACCAACCATACATTTTCTTGGAGAAAAAATCTACTTACAATTAGAGATATTATTTTTTGGTGTGAAAATACTACAAAAGATTTATTACTTATCTGAGATTGAGAATTCTAAGCATTTGATGAAGGATGTTTCACATGGAGTTTTTGTTTCTTGACATATTTCGTTATAAAACATCTAGGGTAATAATTTGCTAGTAAGATTGTTACAAATTCTATATTATCATTATGGAAGCAATTATCATACATCAATATTGCTTTGTCAATCAAATTATAAATCATTGCAATCTTTTGCACAAAAGTATTATCCGAAAAATAATATAATACGCGTCCAGAATAAGTTTTTTATGATACCAAATAGAAAGCAATTTATTATTTTCACGCGAAATTGATACATCCAAAAAATTCAACTTACCTTCCGTATCCTTCTCCAACGTAAACTGCAACCTTGGATGATATCCATTAATCACATTTGACATTGTATCTATTTGATCTGTTGGAATTATACAAAACACATCATCAACATAACGAGCATAAAGCAAAAACACAAAATTTAAATTACTCATACATGTTCCTTCAAGATCACTCAAAACAAATTCGGACAAAAGCGGACTAACAGGACTACCCATTGGCGATCCTTCAACTTGATGGTACAATTTTTTATTATGCGTAAAATATGTTGATTTAATTATCATTTTACGGCAATTACTATTTCATATTTTGGAATATGGCAGTTTGGTTCAATTTTGCTCCATCTAGATAAAACACTATTAACACTATAAATCATTTGACAGGTTTGTAAAAATGTAACCACATCAAAAGAGAATAAATATTGTGACACAATTTAACTATCCTATGCCTATGGTGAATTACAGATCATTACCAGGTTAATTAATTACAATAAAACACCATAAAAATATAATTAATTTAATTACTTTTGCCGCAGGTCTACTCTCATCACAGGGTATATTATATTTTATCATGGATTCGGGCATAAGTAAGCCCCACATACAAAGTTCCTTATTAATTAGGAAACACTTATGACATAAAATTTTGACTTAATTAATCTTATAATTAAACATTCCCGCCATGCACCCACACAAAGCTTGACCCCCAAAAATTCACATGTGTTACATACAATGAAATCATTCCTATTTCTCTTACACAAAGACAATCTTTACAAATAACTTAATAAAAAGAGGAGAATTTAAATACATTAATTGAAACATTTTGACGGACGCTCATCATTATGCAGGCCTAGGTAAAATTTATATAATAGAACAAATGTCCTGAGCGTAGACCGTTTCATTCTTTTCTTCCGCAGGACTTTTGTTTTTAAGAGTTGGCGCGGCCACTTGAAATGTTCACTAACTGGAAAGCCCCAGTTTAAGCGGATTACCTTCGTGATGGGATGGTCAGATCATGCTAAAGGCACCTGGCAGATGAGACCCTCGTGGGAGTCCAGCGGGTTGAAGCGCACCCCCTGTTCAGCAGTAGTAACAGCCTTCATCAGCGATCTGCGTCAATGGGCGATGACGTGCGAACACTGTTCTCGTTCTCCACACGAATCAAAAGTTGTTCACCAACTGACTGCGCACTGTGCGACTATGGTGAATGGCACTTCTCACCATAATGAACAAAATGTCAAATCTCCGCGAAACTCGATCTTAAGTTGCTTTTTCAGAATTCTCGAGCTAAATCTTTGAGTCTCCGAAAATAACATAAAGATTGCGGATTTCAAAATTCATCAGACAAATCTGAATAAACGTCGGATATTTAGAAATTCCGACGATGCTGTTGAATTTCTTAGCATAAGTCTTAAAATAACCACAACTTGTAGTGCTCGAAAAATCTCCGAATTCAAAATAAAATCTCCGAAAATACTGTCATCTCCAAAATCACCAAAAAAACNTGAAAAAACCGTCTCAGAATCTTCGACAAAAAGAGTTCTAAAAAGTCTCAAAATCTCCGACAAAAAAGTACTAACAAGTGGTCTCGAGGCCCCGCGGTTCTCTATTTTATCTCTTCTGTTCCCCCTCCGTACCCTCGAAAATTCTCTCACGTGATTTAAATTCAAAAACCATGTGACTGTTTCTAACCAGTCCCCATGATTTTTCCCTTCCTTCGTCAATGTTATGACTGGCTGAACTCTCCACAATCGGTTCCTATTTTCAGCCAATCCACTTGCTCCGTTTCATAAAAATATCCCCATTTCAACATTTTCTTTCGGAATCCACCGCCCTCTTCCTAATTTTGAATCCAACGTCTTTTCTAGAACAAAATATCAAGCTCTCGAAAGTTCCATTGAAAGCTTTCGACCGTTGATCATTGTCTTCAAATCGTCACTTCCTTCCCCATCTGCGCCACCCACAACCGCTGGTCGGTACGTTTGTGCCTCCTCATAAACAATCGTCCAGCCCCTTCTTCACAAGTGCGCCAAACGCATTCGCACCCACATCTGCCGTTGTATACCGCCGAACCATTCTTTTCCCTTTACACTTTTAAAGGGAGGCTTCCTTATTCCCCATCCCCCAAACATGTGCTCACTTGTTCAGGTCATTTAATTCCCACAGCTATGGTACTAACATCTCACCATTTTCCGTAGACGTTTCTTACACGACGCCGACGCTCGCGTCTTACGAATTTCCCTCTCTCATCCCACTTTCAAACGAAACCCGTGCGTCATTTTTCGACCACCCACGTTCTTCGAACTCCCGTCTTTCGGACATATTTTATTCTTTATGTTATTATTAATAAAGAATTATTAGATTCTTACAATATATAGTAACATCAATTACTAAATCCCTATTTGCATTAACAAACTCCAAACTAATCCGCACAGAAAAATTGTCTTCCTCGAGACCGAGTTTTAGGATTTGTAATAACAAATTTCGAAAATTCATATAGACGACTGTCAATTGATGATATAATTATCCTATACGTAATGTTTTCTTTACGGATTTTGGGTAATCCATAAGATCGTGAGAGTTAAGCTGAAGATATATACAAATTTATTGTGTGTAATGTTGTCAATGTTTTTGTATTGTTTCCATCTATTCAGAAGAGTTTTTAAACTATTTTTCTTGCGACTAATTAAGATGTATGTTGAACTATACCCTAACATAGACCCCATTTTCTCAATATACTCATTCCGTGAAAGAACAACAGTAACATTATTTGTCTGCTGAAGTTAAAATAATTCATTTTCTTCTGAAAGCGTTTTAGTGAATTTTGTATTATCTTGGATGCACCGTACAACGTTATGAATGTACTTCGTTGAATCTCTGCCGTTACGTTGTGAGATAATAAATATTTTTCTACAGAAAAAGGTTGTTTTAATATCAATATAGCCATGAAAAAATATTTCACATGACAGATACAAGTCTACTGTTTTCGGAGTCGCTGAATTGATAGTGAAATGCTTTTTATCATATAAGCCCTCTGATGGAAGTGAGACACCACTAGCACCCCTTGGGGGTGATAGTGTAGAAATGGATTTATGTGTAAAAACAATTGAAAACTAATTTTGAAATATAAAATAATGAAAATTGCATCTGTTTCATTGTTCTGGAGTTGATGAGATGTTTAATCATACTACTAATGCCGATAAGACCAAGTTCAAATCTCACACATAGAAATTTCGAGTCGTAACAACGTCGTTACAGCGTCGTCAAAGTCGTGGTGACGTCGAAAAACAACGTCGTGAAGACGTTACCAACGCCTTCGCAGGTAACGTCGATTCAACGTCGGAGAACGGCGTCTTCACAATGTCGTAGTTCAGTGTAGTTTAGTTTAAAAGGGAGCTTCGATACAGGCTCAGACTGACCTGTGCATGTAGGCTGTGAAGAGCCCATTGTGAGGCCCACGTAATCCAAGTAACGGCGTCCTATCACTGTATCCTTGAATATGGAAAGAACCTTTCTGCCAATGTCAGGATCAAAGTTTTGTCCTGGTGTAGAGTCTCCAAAGACCGTTCTTCTTCACGCCTCCAGGCCCTCACAGCCAAGATGTTGTGATAGGCAGTTTCTTCAGTCTCCCCGCACAAACGGCAGTTTACGTCTCTGTTGAACAGCCCTACAGTTTTTAGGTGCTTCAGGGCATGACCTTGTCTTGTGATTAGTCATATCATTGACCTGAGGTCTTCCCTATTCATGTGAATGAGGGATTTAACTAGACCAGGACTGGATTTCTTGACAAGAAGTGTGCCTAACCTTTGACCTTGCAGCTGCATCCACAGCCTAAGCTGTGTTTCAACTGCCTAAGCTGTGTTTCAACTGCCCAGTTATGAACCGCTGTTTGAGCCGTTGAACGAATAATTCCGCACGAAGGTTCCGGTTCGAAGAAACGTATCAGGTTACCTTTTTTCGCAAGTTTATCAGACTTTTCGATCCCTTCTATGCCTTGATGACCAGGCAGCCGTCTGAGCTCCACAGTGTTGCAAAGAACAAGGGATGTGAGAGACTGTGTACATTATCAGACAAATTTCGAGGATGTCTAGTCAGAATCTAGTGCCTTTAAAGCGGTTTGACTATCTGAGAGGATGAGAATGTTCTTACCGTAGTAACCCTTCTTAAGCCCCTTTAATGCACAGATAAGGATGGCGTGGATTTCTGCCTGTATAGTGCAGTATACCCCCAGGCTGCCGAATACTTCTGTTCTAGGGGATTTACTGAACACCCCAAATCCGGTTCTTCTTCCCACACGAGACCAGTCGGTGAAGAACACCAGTTGGTTTGAGGTACGCAATGGGTGGTGGTTTTTGTCGTTCCAGTATGTTTGGGAACAACGAATTCGACCGAGAATGGTTTGTGTAAGAGGGATTCAGTTGGCATGAGATCTGATCTCAAGTCAAAAACTGATTCTTTAAGCACTTTATCCGTAATGAGAGAGTGACCCACATTTTGTGTTCTCCCCCTCCAGTTCCCGGTACTAGCTAATCGGGAGGCCACCATCTTTGCCTCAGCTTTGAGGTGAATGTTGATAGGCGCCAAACCTAATATAGTTACTAGTAGATAGTTCGTTGCAGTAGGTGCACTTCGGAATGCCCCAGTAATGCAAACAAAGGCCAATCTTTGCAAACTTGATAGATTGCTCGCGGTAGTTGTCTGTTGTGCTTTTGACCACCAGATTATTGTCTCATAGGCAATTTGTGATCGGACAACTGCTACATAGAGTCAATGGGTTATGTGCGGTTTGAGACCCCAAGTTAGCCCCACGGAGCGTCTGACGGTTAAAAATGACCACCAAGCTCCGTGAATAACATTTTTGAGATGATGGTTCCAAGTAAGTTGAGAATCCAAGGTGATTTCCAGGTATTTAACTTTCTCGGATGTGGTAACCCTTTCACCGTTGACCCACAGGTTGTCGAAAGCGCCTTGGACTCTCTTTTTGTTCACGGGAATACAACAGTTCTTGACGGGTTGACTCGAAGCCCTTCCCCTTAGCACCAGTTGTTGATCGTTTTCAGACCCTCATTCAGGTCCGACAGCATTTGTGGGAATTTCCCAAAAACCACTAGGACTATGTCGTCAGTATACCCTTGACAGTAGTGGCCTTTCTTAGATAAGCTCTGAAGAAGACCGTCAACCACGAGACTCCAAAGGATTGTTGAAAGAAATGCACCCTGAGGACAGCCCCGCGTGGCAAAGATTTCTCTTGCCGAGATGACAAGATTGGATTTTTCTATTTCGCAACATGAAGTCTATCCACTTACAAATAGTGAATTCAACCCCTCGATAGCAAGTATTATCAAAAGCTCCCTCGATATCCAAAAATGTTCCCTGGGTTATTTCTTTCTGATCAAAGGGATCTCCCGACCTACTGACCAGTTGGTGAAGTGCAGATTTGCAGGATTTCCTGGTTGGTACGCATGCTGATTTCGATGGAGTGGAGTGTTCTACAGTACCCTTCTTCGAATAGGGCGATACGCAAACCACTCCATAGTTTTCATCAGAAACGATGAGATCCTAATGGGCCTGTACGATTTCGCGTTCGTGTAACTCGCACGTCCGAGTTTCGGTATAAACACAATTCTTCTTATTCTCCTGGTTTATGGTATATAGCCATAGGCAATGCTGGTCCCGAAGATATCATAGAGCTTTAGATATAGGGAATCTGGTCCCTCTTGAAGGGCTGAGAAAATTCCGTCCCCTCCTGGAGCTTAGTATGGAGCAAATTTGTTTATTGCCCACTTGATATTGGTTACAGTGACTATTCGTCTGACTGTCTTCCAGTCCCCGGCGGATGCCCTCAGTCAAGGGTTAGTTGTAGGTTCGACGTATCCGCCATCAGTTAAGTCACTAACAATACATCCTGGAAAATGACTCGAGAAGTTTGAAAAGGAGATCGAGTGTTTCCAGGGCTGAAGATGTGAATGCTCCCATAGGTTTTTCTAAAGTCCCTAAAGTTCAATTCGGTGGTCGGACTTTGTGAAGTCTGACTGTCTCTGCCTGACTGTTTATGTCCTGACAGAAGGCTTTCCAGGGGTTCCACTTTGTCCTACGAATTACGCATTTGTAGTCAGAGAGAGCTTCTCGATACTCAGTCCAATTACCAAAGCGTTTACATCTGTTGAAAACTTTCCTCACTTTCTTCCGTTTCCCTTCGAGATCATGACAGCACCATACTGTGCGTTGTCTCGACCCCTACAGGAGAGGGCAATTACTGTGACATGAATCCAGGATTGCCCCTTGTAAATTAGAGGCTGCCAGATCGATATCTAGGTACGATTTAACCCTTCTAGGTCCTTCAATCATTGCCGCCAGTTCGACCTTGCACCAATTACAAATTGCCTTCCTGGAGCTCCTGAAAAGCACTTGCTCATCTATTACCCGTTTTTTTTAATGAAAAGCAGATATATCCGTGGTCAGAGAGGGAAGGCTCAAAAGAGACTTGTCAGTTCTCCACAAGGTTGCAAATAATGCCCGTGGAGAATGTGATGTCCAGGACCTCCTCTCACCCTATTTCTAAAAGTGACTTCCAATACCCACGTTTAAGATATATAAATTGTGAGTTAATAACTATTTGAGTAGGGACTCACCTCTAGGATTGGTGTTCGTGCTTCCCCACACTTCATGGTGGGTGTTGGCATCAGTGCTTACCAGTAGATGCTGGTCACCCTTGTGTTTGTTTACAAGGAATTCTAAGCCCCTGGATGGTGGAAGTTCCTTTACATCATGGGAAAAGTAAAATGAGCTCAAAATTTGGCTCATTCACCCCCTCGATGCAATTTCATACTTTCACTGTAGTGATGTCCCTGGATCAGAATTCCGTAAGCGGGAGACAATGTATACTTTTCCGAACCAAAATGCAAGTCCTGGTATTGGTGAAGGGTATGTTATACATTAATACTCTCTTTGTTTCGCCTAGCCCTGCAACTTAGTCTTTGTGTAGCCATGGTTATTTGATGAGGGCTAGGTCAATGTCCCTGTTGAGGAAGAATTTGCGGAAGGCAGCTGAAGCTGCTTTACTGTGTTGCAGGTTGATCTGTAGGACCTTCAGCATGGTATTTAGCCCCCACTATGACAATTGACCCGCACAGAAATGCTCTGCAGTTGGTTTCCTTTACAGCAGACAACTCAGAGTCATCGATGAGGGACACTATAGTGTAGTCGAAGTTCGCTTTTAGTGCTGATTGCCTTCCAGTCAGCGACTTTGAAGGTTTCGTTTCACTTGCCAAGCATGTTCTGGATTTTGTCCAGGTCCATCTTGGCACGTTCTTTGGGATTTCTGAAGACTATCTTTGTGGACTACAGTGTGTCCTTTCTACACCCTACCTTGCGTTTAGCGAACTCCCAACAATTTAGTGTAGGTACAATGGTCTCCACCAATTTCCTGATCGGATCATCATCACAGGAAATGATGAGCGCTCCCCTTTCTGACAATTTGGGGAACTGGACGCTCTCAAGAGGCTGGATATCGTCCATGAGAGCATCCTGAATAAGCTCCTTTTGTTCGTCTTTAAGTTTGAATTCCGGGTAAGATTCTGTGACAATCGCAAGTTTTATAGAGGTAACAGCTTTTATGGAGGTAATAGGAGTTTTTTTAATGGATTCAGGGTTCACAGAGGTTCCCGGACGAGGGTTCTTTGCTTTTCCAGTACCTTTCTTGAGCCTTTTATTCTGCTGTTCTTTTTCATTGATTTTTCTGTTCTTATGTGTACTGTGTAACAGTGAGTCACGTAGTCATGATTCATGTTTTATCTATGTACTTCGTACTACTGGGTATTAACTAAAATTCGTTTTATTATTAAAAGTTGAGATATTTAGATCAAAATTTGTTTGTGCACATTGTTGAAAATATTTCCAAGGTGGCTAAATCAATAATTCTGCATTGCTTTATCCAAACATGAAAATATTCGTGTTAAAATTACATAGGGTGAAAAATGGCGTGGAACCCATGACCAGTTCATGTACCTACCTCTACCATGTAAAAATTATCAGTACCTACGTATTTTCGGTAAAAAAAACCGGTAATACCATGTAAAATTTATTGGATGCCATATCAAAGAATTTAATGTTCCAAGACAATTACCGGTACTGTCGTTGATTCTGCAATATCTAATATTATTCAATCAATCATTCAAGCAGGTTCATCTGAAATCAACAATTCAACCCAAATACAATTGTCTTATTACATTGTTCAGCTCATGAAATCGAAACGAGTAGTCAGGTAAAATTAATAGCCAAGATACGAAAGAAAGAAAATACTAATAATAAATAATTGTCAAAAAAGCAGTAAAACTACGTATGACCAAATGGGGTACAATAAACTAATTTGCTCCCCAGAATCAAGCAAGGGACCATCCTACCAATTCTGATCAATAGCCCTGAGGCAGAGGCGGTTTTAACAGTTCATCACTCTCCTAAGATAAGAATTAAAAATTGTTACGTACGTGTTATAATATTAATAGATTACCAACTAGTTTGTTTTGAATAAAATACAAAAAAATAATTCATTAGTACGCATTATTATCAAACTATAGATTATTCGGAAAATATTGTTTATAAATCGTTAGTAAACGTCCAGACATACTATTTTGAAAATTGTAAAATAACACTAAATTTGAGATTTATTGTTTTTATTATTTCCATGGCCGCCGCCACTATAAAAGAACATAGAGAGCCTACCAGAAGGAAAACCGGAGAAAAACCCGGGCCAGGATGGGAACTACTAAACAAATTAAAAATATGATAACTAATGATAAAAACCAGAAATTCCAACATCACCTCCAACAACCACGCACTTATGATATGACGAACTATCTAATATTTTACCAAAGTTAAAAATACTATTCTCCCTATCCAAACAAGTTCAGAAATAATTTCGACAGACCACCTTACTCCACAACCTTCATTCCCAATCTAGCAAGAGATCAAGAGTTTGATACAACTATAGAAGAACACATGAACAAACCTCTTATAACATTTCCACTCCCAATAAAATGTATTTCACCTTCAGAGAGTAAAAGGATTATACGAAATATAAAAAAAAATTGTTGAACCACGTTTCATATTTTTGCCAAGACAGCTCAGCAGTGATCAGGTAGTCAAGATGGTGACAGACACTGAGGATCCTTAGGTTGTGCTTGAATTTCATTCATATAAGTCGTAAAAATGCAACGACACTTCAAGACGACGTTGAACAAATGTCAACCAACTGCTCACTCCATTCGACGTTTATACGCAGCTTAAAACTCCAGGGTGCATCTGTAAGCGGAAATAAACTGGTCGGTCTACAGTGACTGAAGAAACAGCTGAGCGCATGCGGGCGAGTTTTACACGTAACCCACTGAAATCGACGAACAAAGCAAGCAGAGAGCTGAAATTTTACAGAAATGATTAAAGAAGAAGCCTTACCGCTTGCAATTCCTACAAGCCGTGTCAGACGCTTTGAATTTTTGGCACAGTTGCAACAGCTCATGAAAGGATGGGTTTCGTGAGAGACTTCTCCAGTGATGAAGCATTTTTTTATAGAATGGCATAGTAATCAGACACAATGTGCAAATTATGGGTACAGAAAATCCCCACTCTATCATGCAGCACATTCGAAGCTCACCAGAAGTAAAGGCGTTCTGTGCAATCTCACGATTTACAGTGAAGGTGCCTTTTTCTTTTGAGAAAATACCTTTACAGGGTATCTTAACATGCTGGAAAAGTGAAACGTGCCACAGGAAGAGACTGATAGTGTGGCCTTTATCTGACAACAGGACGGTGATCCACCCCACTTTCATCAATGTGTTCATGAATTCTTAAACAGGAGATTGAAAAATCGATTGATTGATCGTGATGGGGCTTATGATCAGCAATTCCTATCATGGTCTCCACGCCTCCACGATCTAACCCCATGCGATTTTTTATGTGAGGTTATGTGAAAGGTTTAGTATTTATGCCTCCTCTACTAGCAAACCTACCAGAACTGCTAACTCGCATCAACAGTGGATTTGAACAGATTGATAGGGACTTGCTAACCGAGTATTTGTAATATGTGAACATATTAGGCATTTGTAATATTTCAACAATAGTTTTTTGAGTTTATCTATATTGTGGCAGAACGAAACTTGATTTTAAAAAAATAATATAATATTTAATTTTGGGCGCCTCGGCTATCTCATCTCAGGGTTCCACAACGATTACTGGGTTCGATTTTTTTACGAAGGAAAGGACCATGCAATGGTTCCACATAAGGAAAACGCTAACAAATAAATCCATTTAATTTAAATACTGTTTTTAATCACTATAACATCCCTCAAGTTATTTACCCCCAAAAGATACAAACACAAATGGTAATCAATCATTCATCTTAACACTAACGCCGAAGTGACGTCATTCCCACCAAAAAGACACACTAAATTACACTGGCTTTAACCATATTATTTTCTAGTTGACAATTTAATCTACTTTTCTCATATCAATAACAATTCACTGAATTTAACTACCATCCGATCTGATCAACAATTAAACATACTTTTCTTTTAAACAAAGGTTATACACTGAATTTAAACCTAATCTTATTTAATTAACAATTTAATTTAACTTTCTCTTAGCAATAACAATTCACTGAATTTACATGGCATAACTCTATTAGCAAATGAGTTCAGTCTTGGCACTGAATGAGTCCAGAGTTCGTGCTCTTTTTATAACTGATGCCAATTACTCTATGACGTGCAAGCGCAATACGATGTTGGTTTAAACATTTACCAACAATCGCACAATACCTCTCAAGATGACAGACTAGGCAGGCCGTAGAGTAGGGTCCTCGCAGAGGTCAGCACGGCTCCAATCTCGGGCAGCTGCTAATGGCGTCCATCAGCGGCGAATACCCCAAAAGTTGCCCTATTCGTTTTCTGCGTAATCGGCTCCTCCGAAACACAGCGTCAGCATTTACAATGACCGTTCGAATAACCACTCGAAAATAGTTTATGTGTGGTTGGGATCGAGGTTAGCTTATTTACTCGTCCCGATGATCAAATCAAGATCAACAATTAAGTCTCGAACGCAAAATAAACATCTGACGAAACATGAGCTATGAAAAAGCTCTGAGCAGTAATGAGCTATCTGAGCGACATCAGAATCATATCAGAAACATCGAGAAATACATGAGTCTGATCTCCGACAAAACATCTATGAGTAGTACGAAAAATACATGAGTGAGCTATCTGCGAAACATAAGTGAGCTATCTCAGCGAAACATAAGTGATCGATCTCCGACGGAACATAAGTGAGCGCGATCTAAAATACAAGTCTGAGCTCCCACGAAACATAAGTGAGCTATCTGCGAAACATAAGTGAGCTGAAATTTGGTTTTGCCATTCCTTAAATGGGCTTTATCCCTCCTCTTGCCTGCTCTTCTCCCAAAAAATCTTCAAAATTTTTAATCCCACGTGATCGAAACTTCCAAACGATTCCCCCTTCTTACGCCTCGACTCTGATTGGGAAATTTTTAAAGGGCTTCTAACGTTTTCTTGCAACGACGTTTTACTTTCAACGATCTTTCAAACAAGCTGTCTCTTGTTTCGACCTTTCGCACATCTGGGATTATTTGGTCGGGTTGGGTCGCCTTCCCCATCCCCTCGCTAACTTGCAATTTCTAAAAAGTCGTAAATTTGTCTTGACGCCAAAAAGAAACCGACAGAGGACTGCGCCACACCCGATGCGACCGTAGCCCTTCGTCAATCTCCAACGGCCGTCCTTTTAAATTTCTTCAACTCTCCCTCTCTTTTAAATTTCATTCTTTCCGGACTAGGATGATTTAATTAACAATTAATTGCTGAATTACTCAAATCTCACAATATGTATGTAAAGTTTTGTGACTATGTCAAATGATATTCCTACAGTACATTAGTGAAATCGCTTCCATCATTTATTATTCTTTGTATTACAAACCAGTTGCTTAAAAAATACCTTTCTGCTGCTTAATTGCTGAAATAATAGTCACTTTCAACTCAGTTCTTCTTTTGGGTTACTTTCCAAAAATGTGGAAACCAATAAAGAAACAAAAAACTTACCCTAGTGTTCCAAGTAACTATAGACCCTTAAGCTTGCTCCCATCTTTAGCTAAGATATTTGAAAAGTTCATACTACATCGTTTTGTGGATTTCATGTATAAAAATGATATCGTTCCCAAAACCAAATTTGGATTTAATCCCAGTCATTCAGCAATCCATCAAGTTATTAAAATAGTTGACACCGAGTTTCATTCGAAAGTCAATTGTTTTCATTCCAAAGATTATACAATAGCAGTGTTCCTATATACCACTCAAGCTTTCAAAAGTGTATTGCATAAGGGTTTTCTTTTCAAAATTTAACATCTCGTAACTCCCCAATATCTTCAAAAACTAATTTGCAGCTACTTAACTATCAGAACCTTTTAAGTCAAAATTTACCAAGCCTACTCAAACACATATAACATCCTCGCATGCATTTTAACCCCTGTTCTATTTAACATTTACTCATCCTACTTCTCCTAATTCAAATATTGCACTTTATGCTGAGGGCACTTCTGATTATGAGTCTAATACTGACATTCTAATACCGCAAGAATATATCCAATAATTTCTCCTCATACTTTCAGCTGATTTAAAAAATGGCTTAAAAATTAACTCCAGGGAAACCTAAAAACACATTTTACCCTCAGAAAATCAAAATTCCCACCATTACTAATGATAGACAGTTCTCTATTCCCTTGGATGAATATCATCACCCCTGCCAAATAACTTCGTGTATTAATATATAGAAGATTAATTGGAAGGTCCATATTCAATGCGTTGTTTAAAAATCACAGCAAGAGCATTAACATTAAAACCTCTCTTTCACCCAGCATCTTCAATGAAATTAGAAACAAAATTTCTACTTTATGCAAGCACACTTATATATGTACTACTTGGATAAACTCTATGCTATCAGCAATGTAAACATCAATCAAACATTTCAACTTACTTCGTGTCCAAGTACAACATAATTCAACCAATAAGCAAATATTCCAAACTATTAAATCTACCAAAAATCTCTATTTATAACCACATGATAAAAATTCTTTTCGAACAAATAGCTGCCTTTTTTCACGAATCTAAAGTGACTTATCGTTTTTGTTAATTACTCACGTTGCGTTTGTACCCTAAACAACGTTTACTTTTCCGTTTATTCTATGCACACCAACGCATCTATCTACAAGCCAACATTGTTTTCTGATCTTTATCACTGTTCCCCCGTCGCAAAATTATCAAATATAACAACTTTTTTTTCACGATGACCTGCTTTCGGAGTTCCGAAACCACTGTACGATGATCATTGCTTGAATTCAGTTCGTTCAGGGTGTTATTGAATATTGATATCAATTTATTTATGAGGATTTAATGAAAATATTCAAAATATATCTGTGAATTGCCTTATAAAGAAAATGTGTATATTTTCCTTTGAATGCGTAATATTTTTTGAAAGAAAACAATTGACAACAATTTTGTAATACTCATTCGAACAAAAAATATCGAAGAAAGTGTCTTAAACACTTGAAACATTTTCAATGATTTGTCACCTGGCGTATATGACTTAAATAATATTTTTTTAAAAGAATTTTATTCTTCCATTTACGTTTTGTAGAGATAAAAGGTACGGAGAAATACAGCTTTTCTCTGTTGTAATGATTGTAGCAAGTTGTGTTAAAGCACAACTCATGACGGTCTCTCGTAACTCTAAAATATGTAACATATAAATAAATAAATAAATAAATTTACTGTCAAAAAAGCAGTACAAATTGCGCATGACCATGTGGAGGTCAATAAACTAATTTACACTCCGGAAGCAAGCAAAGGACCATCCTATCAATTCCGATCAAGGATCCTAAGGCAGAGGCTGATTGAAAAAATTCATCAAACTCCTAGATAAGATAAAAAGTTAGCTACGTGTTATAAAACTAATAGAATATCAACAAGTTTGTAATTTAACACAAAAAAATGTATTTCACATGTACGAATTATTATCGAACTATAGATTATTCTGAATATAATGTTTATAAATCATAAGAATTGAAATAACACTAAATTCACGATTTATTGTTTCAATAGACGCGCCCCTAAACAAAAGCCTAGAGAACGTGTATAAAAATCCACCTCTACCCGAAGGAAAACTTTGAAGCATAATCCACAAACAGAATCTTGGAGACTCATTGTAAAATGTCTAACCGAACGTTATCAGTCTACAGCATGTTTACTTCAATAATTTAACTCATTTTAGTTGTAATTCAACTATTAAATACGCTTTTCTGTCTGCATACATTATTCAATTCAGAATCAAAAATAAGTGAGTATTAGTTATGGTTCAAGAATCTCAATTTGGATGTCGATACTTCGTCACACAAATACACGGTGTACAATTAATTTTTGCAGAAAGGTTGCTCAGGGACTGCATCTGAATAAATCATAAACATAACGTACTCTTTTATTAATTCCATATCCTTTTTTTCAGAAACATTCAATATTTCTTCGAAAAAATATTACATCAATGACTACCAGACCAGGTAATTCATATTAGCAACCAGTATCTGTACTTTGATAATATTTGCTTCTATAGTATTATGGCATGTTTTGTTACACACTTATGCGCTTTTATCGTCGTTGTTTTTTCACGTTGTATTCTCTATTGTTTTCCTACATTGCATGCATCGCCAATTGCTGCGTACATCAACTCTTCTTATTAAACATTCTAATGCAAGCTCAACACCCTTAATGCCATCTGAGCATTCATCTTCATCACTTCCACCCGTTTCCTCTCCACAATTACCTACCACATTGTACCACTTTGTAATGGTGGTTGGAACCCAGTCTCCCGTCTCCACATGTGTCTGATTTACGGCTTCCACTCGCCTCTGCGATGGGTCAGCGATGGCGGATGGTGTAGTAGCAAGGCTCCGTGGCACGGTCAGCGAACTGGGGTCGGACGGACCGATATGAGACAATGGGGCAGATAGATAGTCACCCTCCAGAGGGTTATCAAGTCGCGAGTGGATGTACTTCTACAAATTGTCATGAATCATTCTCATACCAAGCAAATTACTTCATCAAACTGCATATAGATATTATCTCAACAAAAAGTTACTCTGCGAATGAGTAACTTGATTCTTAAGAAGGTGGAGTGAATTTTACAAAATCCATCGTGGAACTGACGAATGGGAGATCTCCTCCACAACCTACTGCAGTCAAGTAGTGCTAAATGACACATATGAAACGTACATGGTGTCAAAACTCTTAAAATTCATTACGCTAGCAGTTTGTACTATTACAACTTGAAAACTTATAACATACTCTTTTTTGTTTTTGATTCTTCTAAATGAGGTGAGAAATATCTTTTTCTGGAAGTGGTCCTACAAGCGCCGCCAAATAGGAACATCATAAAAATACCAATAAGATGTCCTACAGCTTGATTTTGTCAACTAAAGAATAAAATACACTTTGTCCTCCATGGTATCATGTTCAGTGTTTAAATCTCTTTCGGAATTTAGATTTCATTAATATAAATGCAATGTTGGCTGCTGTGGTCAATGCTACGTACAATTAGATAAAATGTGGTGTATTAATTTCCGTCATCATACTTATACTATATGTTTTTATATTCATTTAGGAAGTTGTAAATTCTGTAATATTGTAATTTGTGTGAATATCACTACAGGTGCAATAACATACCATCTGTGATGTGTAATATACGAAAAATGTATTAAAAACCAAAATATAAAGAAAGGGAAATATATTTTAAATTTAAAATCCCAAAAATAATAATTGGAAAGTTCTTCTCTTACTTTGGTACAACTAAAAATATTGTACAATGAATTACGAATATATTTTTTTATTCTGAAGCATTTAATAAAGGGCCAGAAAAATTACGAATAATTTTTTTATATTGCAAGAAATTTTTTTTTTTTTATATTGCAAGGAATCCGAATGCGGATGAGTAGTGCAGGTCGTACGAGATGCTCAATTCTTACAGTCGCAACATACCACACAAATTCCCTTTGTTGGCCTTGTAGCTCCTCTATCCACCGGAGAGTATCACTAACCAACCACAATGCTCGCTCAACCAGTAGCATTTGTTTAACACGATGATATTCACCCACGACCTTATTGATTACCATCGCTTTCCACTTGAAGGCAACTCTGAGCTCAGATGCAAGTTTTTGTCTTAATTGTCGCGACTATATGATAGCAGTGTGAGCCGTAGCAAGGTGCAAAAAATGGTAAGGTGGACTCACTTTCGTGGCTGCTCGAAGCTAACGACGTCAAGGCTGGCACTTCGCCTGTAAGAAGTGCAGGAGAACGGGCATTTTACCTTTTTGAATTACTTGGAGAACTTACAAAACGGTACACATCTGAAGGATTTAGTTGTATATACCGTTTGTACAAGAAATAAACTTTATAATTCTTGGAATTATTTAGGAATTTCTAAAATGAAATATTTTATGAAGAAGCAATGTTAAAATTATACTTTGTATAATACTTCGATTCTTTTACTTTTTTCCGCACGACGAAGTTGGTGGCAATGGATAAATTCATTCAACTTCCGCACATTGTGTTAATAAAATAAATAAATAAAATAGCAAGAAATTAAACAACAAACTCAAATGTATCATGATTATGAACGTGATTTCAAATTTACATCACTCGATTTACATCTGAAGCAAAAATAAGTGTTTCATCGTTGAAATTGAGATTAATAATTTGTATGTAAATATAATAATTTACAAAAATTGGTTGAAATATTTTATATCATGGATATTTTTTATTAAAATGATTTTTTTTCTTTTTCTTTCGCATCATGACTTCATTAAAAGAACATTTTCTCTTATGCCTCTTATACGAAAATAAGATTTCATCCGTA
Source organism: Laupala kohalensis (assembly GCA_002313205.1). Classification (NCBI taxonomy): domain Eukaryota; kingdom Metazoa; phylum Arthropoda; class Insecta; order Orthoptera; family Trigonidiidae; genus Laupala; species Laupala kohalensis. Next base: position 904,171 of record NNCF01127678.1, read on the forward strand.
TTAAATACTAAAAATAATTGATTTTGAGAGTAAAAATTTTCATTCTTGTTAAGAGAACAAAACAAGATATGAGATGTTTTGGACGTTTCTCTTTTGCCAGAACTAATATTGATCATTTAAAAAACGCTTAAAACTAATTTTGGCAATATGTGAACGTCTGTAACATCAGGACCAGTGCAATCTATCAATTTTTGAAATATTAACATTTTCAGGCATTTTGCTAGCCGGAAATTCCTAAGGAGATTAAGGGTAGGGCCAGTCGCCGCCAAATAAGGAAAAATACCCGCCACTAAGCCTTCCCGTTCATTGTGTAGAGGCTGAACAGTTTCCATCTACTTCTGAAAATTGAGTAGGAATGCCCTCAGAAGAATGTTGCAGAAGCGCGTGGCGAGTGTGAATGGAATATTTCCAGCGGATGTAGAGTGCTCAGTGCGTTAGCGAGGGCGTGATCACGTGACCTCCGCTTCTGTATATATTGGGAGGATTGAAGGTCTTCAGAGACTTTTCAGACCTTTCTGCGGAAGTGTATGGAAGTACCCAGGTTATTTGAGATGTGACTTAGTTAGTTTTGGTCGTCAGACCACAGAGAATTGCTGTGGTAATTCTATTACATTGCTATTAGGTGCGAATGACGAAACTTGGATCAGTTAGTTATTTCGGGATAGCAACTTGTAAATTTTTGAGATTCGGATAAACTGGGTAGATTTCCGAGTTAATTGATAACACCAGTATTTATATCTGTGTGTAATTGTTGCTTTCAGATAGCAATAACTCTGTAATAACAAATTCAAACTTGTATTTATGATTTGAGAGTTCGTTCAAATTTGTAAATACGCAGATTTCAATTTGACTTGTATTAAAGGAATATTTTATTGTTATTAAACGTGTGTTTGATTGCTTGGGAAAACCAAGCTGGTGGCAGTGAACTCTACCATAAAGATTGTGGTTTATGGTTGAATCCCGCTTCTACCCAAAAAATACCCATATCGCATCTGGGTTTGCGGTGTGCCGTAACAACGTCCAATACTAGCATTGGTAGTTTTGAAAACGCTCAAAGCTACTTCAGGCAAAATCGCATGTTTCAAAACGAGTTTGGGTCGTTTTTTGCGTCCAATGGCCGATTTAGGGTTTTATGCGTAACAAATACAATATTTGATAAGTAAGAAAGATCAATACATTATTTATTAACTTTAACGAGATAGCTTCGATATTATTTCCATCATTTCTAGATATACCTCTCAAATAATTATTTATTTACATTGTCATGAAGAATCATTGACTAAACATAATAATATTTTCAAACAAAGTATATTGAATTACTTTTAAAATATACATACAGTAAGATTAATTTGGCGACATTATATTTATTTAATGAAGTTTATAATCTCAGCTTTCTTGTGCTCAAGTAACTTAGTAATAACAATGTTTTTAAAGCATTCCACGCCAATGATGCTTTTCCTCCGACAGCACTCTCAAAAAAATGAAATGTCTTCATTCGTTATACTACAGCATAATTCCAGGTCAAGTGAAATCTACAAGACGTTCCTCGCTCCCTTATTTCAGAGAATCCGCGTGGAGGTGACAAGGGACAAGTCGATCGCTGTGAATCCGGCCAATCGAGCGCTTTCCGGACGGTGGCACGAAGCCGCTTCCTGCTCTTATTTCCACCCCGAAGGAGGAAGCGGGTGTGAGTGTCAGCATAAGGGTACGTGGGGACGCGAGCGACCCGTCAGGTTTCAGCGGCGATCACGCGCACTTGGTTGGTCACCGACAATGGAGAGCGACTCGCTAGTCACAAGAACAATCGATGGCCCCCTCTTGGAAATTCTTTTCATTACGTGCTTAATTTTCTTTCTGACGCGCTTCCTTGCTCCTCTCTTCTTCGGAGCATCGCCCGCTTTTGTTCTTACCGCTCAAAGACCAGTCTGCGACGAGAGAGATGACGCAGGGAGGGGTTTAAGCAAAGGGAGTTTCCAAAGTGGTTAGATAAAAGGAATGAGTGAGAGACGGAGGAAGAGAGAGAGATGGGAACGTGAGAAAGTAGAACGGCACTTGGAGCGTAAAAGGGGTGAAACGAAGTTAACAAGAGAGTGGAAGAATGCTTTCCTGCCAGCTGAGAGAAATGTGAGATAAATCAGGGAGGGAGAAGCGGAAAGAAGGAGAGAAGTGAATCCCAAAGGGCTCATCGATCAATATTGTGGAGTGGCGATAAGGCTTCTGAAATAGGCGATTGGCCGGCCGAACAAACATACAAGTATTCTGCCCAAATCGCCTCCGAATAGGGTGCGCGCGGCACCGGCGCACGCCGTCAGCATTCAAGGCGGCTCTCTCAACGTCTGCTCCTCACTCACCCGTTACGTGTCTACTCCCACGAGGCAACACTACCAGTCGAAGGCAATCCAAGAGAAGGCGACAAGCAATGTCTCGTTGAATTGACAAACACTCTAATATATCTGTAACTAAACGGACTTTTGTGAGGAAAGGGAAACGTTTAATTTACCAATGAAAATATTGGTGGAGGCAAACATGATAATGTTTTAGAACACCGAAAGAAAACATGAATTATTTCTCTAACATTAATAATGACTTTGAAGTTTATTTGTTCTAAACTGTTGGCATTTATTCATAGAAAAGATTTAAAGTTAAAGGGGGATTTTGAAATGAAAAATCAATATAACATTGTGTCTGCGATTCAGTGCACTATTTTATGGCAAAAATAGTCGCAGCCGGATGTAGACAATTGTCTTCTACTTCAAGACATATCAAATAAATATTCCAATATAAATTAATTCCAACGTGGAAAGACTGCTGTCGTTGCTCGAATTAACTTTTTTAAATGAAAAGGACGAGAAGGGAAACACAAAACATTTTTTTATTACTTACTATTTACCTATACAAAGAGCCTGAACTCACAAATTACGATGACCTTGAAAACAATGTGTTCGGGTAATGCAGATATTGAGTTCTTAGAAATAAAGATTTATTTTCTAATAATTTTGAGAATCGTTTCAGCTACTGCGATATTTTTGACGATGGAAATGTATGAAAATTTGACAAACACTTCACATATCAATTAATTTTCAGTTAAAATTTAATGCATTTTGAGATAATTTTCAGAATTCTTAAGTTATTGTCTTAAGGAAAGGAAATATTATAAAGTTTCTGGATAATTACAATATATTAAGTTCAAGGAAAAAGAGTAGGCATCATCACAAAAAACGAGTAACTCATTGATGGTCCTTCCAAAGATCACAAAAAGGACAAATAATTCCTCTACATGGGTTTAAGAAGTGCGTAAATCAGGGAAGCACAGATAACATGGGAAATTCTGTGTATGAAAAACAGGGAGATGAGTTCGCTGATGTACCACTAGTACAATTCTCATATCGATACCAGACTAAATAGCGAAACAATAACTTAACAAGTATCCATATCCAGATGATATGCTCACTATTATGTATACCTGGGAAATAGAGTAACTTACACTTATACTAACAGGGTTAAAAAAACATTATTTAATTAGTCATATTTTCCGTACATATAATTAATACCAAATCAAACGACCCTATTTTTTATGAACAGACATACATTTACACTTGTAACACAGAAAAAACCATACACAACGCACCATCGAGCACCATAGAGCATGGTCTCGAAACCAAAAACCAGGTACGTCAATACCTTCCGTGAAGAGTCATCCAGACACGGATGTAGAGGAGACAACCAGACTCCTCGACGAGGAACCATTCAGAGAAAAACACTGAACGTACAGACAACAGCGTATTGTCCAGAGGGTATAATGCGCATGGAAGAGGACCTCGTACCTATTTCTCCATTTCTCACTTTCCGTTGTCCCACTTAAGCAATTAGACTTGCCCCTGCACCCTCCAAGCAGACCATGAAGTGACTTCTGTCGCTGGGGCAGAGATTGTGTTGTTCCCGTTTTACTTACCCCTTTTTACACAAATACAGTTTAATTTGAAGAATCTGTTTAATTAAAATCAAATACAAAAGAAGTTTGGAATACTTTGAAAAACTTAGGTATAATAAAGGAGAAGGCAACTCAAGTAATCGTCGACGTTCCGCTAAATTACCTAAATAAATATTTCGCAACTGCTGTAGAACCAATTGAACCCACCATTAAATTAGTACTTTTACAGACTCTTGCTGCCCAAGGGCGAATTACAGAAGATATATATTATTTTGATAGTATAAGTCATCGTGAAGTAACTAATATTGCGTCATCACTTAATTGTAACACAAATAGCTAAGATAATATTACTCCAAAACAGTTAAAATGTATTTTGAATTTTGATCTTTCAGCCATCACTCATTTAATAAATTTTTCATTAATGTCCGGAACTTTTCACCACACATGGAATATGGCATATGTTCGCTTGCTTCCAAAATTGGAGAAAGCTCATTACCCGAGTGATTATCGACTTATTAGTATAATACCAACATTATCAAAGGTATTAGAAATGGTAGTGCGTAACATATTGAGAATTTCCTAAGTAGAAGCAGTCTTTTTGACAATTTTTAATTAGGATTTAGAAATGTTAGAAGTAGCCAAATAGCTCTCATAAAGTTAACGGAAGATATACGAATAACTTTGGATGGCTGCGTTTTCTTTCACATTCTATTTGATTTTAGTAAAGCTTATTGTAAGTGACATCCCTCAGGAATCGGTATTAGGTCCCCTTTTCTTCTTAATCTCAATGAAAGAAGCCGTAACTGGTTTATAAAAGATCCTCATGATCTAATTTGAATTGGGATGTACCAATACTGAGAAGTGATGCCGCGTGATGATGAAGTTGAAATGATTATCTGCCTACCTATTTTAATACATCTCAGGCGCTCACAGCAGAAGTGTATTTCCAAAATTTGACAAATTTGTACTAGCTAAACTTAACGTCATCTTTGCGTAAATTCATTGTTCTTTCTTTTTCTTGTTGAGGTACAACACTTTCCTTTTATTCTTACTAATTTCGTCTCTTGCAAATATTATCGATGGTTTTTAATAGAGATGGATTTGAACAATGAAGGATACCTATATGGAAAATTTTGATCAGCTTGATGATCAGGTGAGAATAACACATGACCAAAACGGTAAAATACGAATATATTGATATATCTGGATCTATTGATTTTAAATAAATTATAAAATTTAGGATAGGAAAACACTACCGTTGACCTATGTCGTTTCCAGATTTTGAAGTTATCATATAGTTACGCAAGGAAGTAGAATTTAAATCTATAGAAAATATCATAAGCGTAGTTTGATTTTATTCATATTTCAGGTCAGTCTACTAGTATTGCACTAAGAGCGAGTAAAGGAAGGAGAAATCGCGAAGAAGTTTCCATTTAAAATTCAATATCTTTATTATTAAAATTAATTTGCTACTTGTGTAACCATGTCAGCAATAAATATGTTGAGTACATATATATTTCTATAAATAACTTAATTAATTAACAAACACTTAAAGAAAGGAAACACACGGCAATATTTGTGACATCAAATTAAAGGAAAAGAATAGGAAATAGGAATCCGTCGAGATAACTGATAGAATTTTTGACAGGACACGGTAAAGTGAGGAAGAAGATGAAAATAATGTTAATATTAGGGTGACGAACGATCGCTAGTGAAACTGCAACATTTTTGGGAAAGGAGAGAGCAATTTTTTAGGTAATATCTAAAATAAGGCGTGTTAAATCTTAGAAATAAAAGCAAATTCTTAGAACACAGGAAATGTTTTTGAGTGAAAACTTCACTTGGATGAGTGGTGTCAGTGCGATTGTATTTTTTTACTAGCAACGAAAATGAGATGAAACAATGTAAAAGTGGGAGTTAAATAATTAAGAATCTTCTAATGACTATGTTGGATACAATGCAAAAATTGTTTATTAAAATAAAACAAAATGCATTTTTCCCCTGGATTCCATACGCTTAAGAGTATTTTGATGTGTACTGAGTTCATACCGCATGACGAAAATAAACACTTGAATAATGACTTGTATGTACGAGCATCACGATGAGAAGATGGGAGACGAGAAGGGGAAATATATTATGCATCTTGTGAACTTATTTGCAATTTGCCAGTAATCTGATACAATTCAAAAGTTAATATTTTCAGAGAAACCTTTGCCACTGAACCCCCAGTATAACGATGAGTTACAGTCGAGAAAAAGATTGTGAATTGAGTGACAAGTTAAGATTTGGATCTTCAACCGTTGTTTGCAGATTCTTGAGGTCTTCAAGCATGTCTATTAAGCGGGGTACCACTCGATAGCTCCAAGCTCATACCTACGTAATAATTTGCAGCTATTTTGTTGAGCAAAAAGAAATTATGGTTTCTCTTTCCGTTTCGGAGAAACAGTGGATACTCCAGCTTATCTTAAGCTCGAGTATCCACATCTATATCTCTGGAACTAATAGATATCGAAATTCGTGGAATAATTTGTTGCTGGTATGTTATGCAAGAACGAAACTGTTCGTTCCTCTAGTTTGCGAGAACAAGGTGATAGTCTGGTATCAGGAAACAATTGATAGACTGAAATTCTGTTTGGTGAATTATTTGTTTCCTGCATGTTACACATACAAAAGCTTTTCGTGCGACCTGTTGGAACTATTACGGAGTAATGTTGCATAACCAAAATTCAATTTGGGAAAACAAGCCTTTTGTGTTATATTTCATATAAGTTTGAATAAATAATGTGATGAACTTGTAAAGTTTTCTGGCTTAAAATATAAGTATTAAATGGGTTTGACGAATGAGAAAATAGCTCTTGTATAAGGCTAACATTCGACCTATCTAGTATTTATCGAATTGAGTATATATCTTGAGTGCTCAGATAATACTAAAAAATATTTTTATTGAAGGCGTAACATGTGTTTATTTCAGAGTAAAGAATTGTTCCATCACATTTTGATAGTGCGAGATCTATGAAATGTAAATGATTCTAAAGAACTATTCGCGGTATACCATTTAAATTAGTTGAGTATTGAAAAATAATTATAAAATGAATTAAATTACGAAATTTTCCAAGAGCATATTGGCGCTATAAATTGCAAACTTTAGCTTAATAGACATTGAATAGGCTAGGTTCTTATAAAATACAAACAAAGGTAAATAAATTACAGCATAAGCATAAAACAATCTCTGAATGTTCGTTTTTTTGTGTGTGTGTGGCTTTAGGGCTCGTCAACTTCGAGGTCATTAGAACCCATTGAATGTTCGTAACTTGGTGGTGGTTTTAAATATAATGTACCGTGTAATATATAATGAGTTTTTGCAAGTCAAATATTTTTCAAGTATAAAAATAACATCTGAAAGTTACAAATACTCAATCTAAAATAGTTTATTTTTAAACAATTTGTTAAAATCAATAAATTTATTGTCAAAGAAGCAGTTGCAAACTGCGTATGACCACGTGGTAGACAGTGATTGGTCTCCAGAAACAAATGAGGGACCATCACATCAATTCCGATCAAGGGTCATAGGGCAAAGGCGGATCTAACATTTCGGCACAATCCTAAGGTAAGAATAAAATAGATTACTACCTGTTATAATATTAACAAAATACCAACAAATTTGTATTAATAAGGCACAAAAAAATATATTTCATAATTACGCTTTGTAATAAACTAAAGATTATTCTGAAAATATTGTTTATAAATCGCAACTATTAAAATAACTATAAATTCGAGAGTAAATATACCAATAGACAGTCTCCCCTAGGTGAGAGCCTGTATATATAATCCACCTCTACCCGAAGAAAAACTCGCGAGAAAATATCATTTCCTGTATGTGTAACATGCAGGAAACAAATAAAAACTCGCGAGAAAATATCATTTCATAGTTCACCACTTTGTCATTCTTTGTCAATTATCACAATTCATTTGAAGTGTGATGTTGGTAAGTTTCAATAAGAATTACAGTGTGTTTCAAATATTGCGTAGCTTATGCAGGGAGGATTTTCATGAAATCTTAAATCTGTTGGTATTATTGAAAATACAAAGGTGCTGACTACAGGTTAACTGTAAACTTCATTGACTCATAGCATAATGATTTGGAATATCAAACAATTGAGCGTTTACACTGGAAATATATCAATGTTTCTATTATTAATGTAATTGTTTCTTGAAACAAATAAAAATTATACATAAGCAGACAGTAGAATGATATTTTTTTATTCTATTACAAAAGTAAAAAATTCATTGTATATAGCTGAGAAATAAAAAAGAACGGTTCATTATGAAACAACTATGCATCGGTTCTGTGTACAATTGGTTCTTCATACAAATCGCACTTCACAAAGGATGAAAGACAATGAAGCTTTCAAAACTCATTTGGCTTTAATGGCTTCGATGCAGTTCAAAAGTAAATGAATACGTGACAAAGATACGAAATGATTTCGCTTTGAATCAGGAAATGAAGTGGGACAAAGTACTACAGAGTTATCTATGTTTTATTTCATACAAAGAAATGATGTACAAACAAAAGGTGCCTCACTAAAGTAGTTGCAAAAGTTTCTATTGTTTTTTTTAATATAATGATTCGTTGTTTTGCAGAAATTCTTCAAAAGACATGTATTTGTAAACATTTTGGAAGAGTATGTTCGTTTGACAGCATTCTCCTACCAGATCAATATCTACTACACAGATGATAAATATTCTTTTTACAACTCTATGTCACATATTTTAATGTGCAACTCCGCGTCAAATGGGCCAGGGTTGCGTAAACTGATTTGACAAATTTTTTCAAGATGTGTCTTCAGAATGTGTCTTATAGTACGTACTCACCCAAATTTTCAGTCACAATGTGATCTACTACTTTCCGCTGCCAACTTACATTTTTATCACTTCATACTACATCTCAATGTTTTTTGAATCACCTCTCAAATGCGAATTTCTCTGTAAAAAGATTTCCCAATACATTTATCACGTTGGATAATACAATAGAACATACGTGTATTAGATGTTATTCAAGTATTATTTTCTTCATTCAAATTATTTGAAAATTTTCACCTGGTAACTTTTTACTTTCCCCTTTTTCGTCAAGTAAGAGTGTGGATATTATCTAAAGTTATCCCTAAATAACTTGGATTTATGCCGTCTTCAGGTGATCAAAAATGGTCCATAAAAAGTNAAAATTTTCACCTGGTAACTTTTTACTTTCCCCTTTTTCGTCAAGTAAGAGTGTGGATATTATCTAAAGTTATCCCTAAATAACTTGGATTTATGCCGTCTTCAGGTGATCAAAAATGGTCCATAAAAAGTCGTAAGTCTCTAAAAATTTAGTTAATTAGATTATATAATGGACTAGTAGTAGAATTTGTAATACTGGTCGAAATTTTGTCAAACTTGGTAATATTGTATAGGAGGAGATGGGATTATATTTTTCACAACAACAAAAATTGTCTAAACCACCAGAGGGGGGTGGAATTCGACTAGTTGAGGTTTGAATACCATCATTTGAAGTTGAAACACGATGTTTGGATCACTTGTTTACGATTACATTTACTTCACGGCGCAGGACTTCTCGTTTGTTTCAAGATTTGCTAATAACCGGTTTTAGGAAGCTATATACGAAATTTGGAATATTTTGAACCATTGAGAAAAATTTATAAGCATTAAATGATTAAATGCGATAACTCTACGCTACGGCATTGGAGCAAATTTTGATTGGAGTTTTAATGCAGTGGCGTAAAAAGAGATGTTCGTTAAAAGAGGTTTGGCATCGTCCCTTTGACCCTCGCTGGGTGGATTGTTTCAGCACAGATTATACATAACATTAAAAAGAGGGACTATATCTAGTTGAGATAAAAGTGTACTCTATACTAAAAGATACGAAGTACTTGCACACATATCGTTAGTGCTGTGCTCAATCGAGGTCACATGTATCCAGCAAAAATAATTTTTACCGGAAAGGTCTAAAAGCTAGGTAGATTCTGGTTCATAATTGATAAGACAGCGTTACGAAAGAGATAGGTGCTACCAACAAGGTTCAGGACCACCTGTCCATTAGGTAGCATAGTGTCATCTTGTCATAGGAATAACTAAAAATCGGAAAGATTACTCTTGAAGTTGTGAAAACTTTAAGGTTCGATAAATGACAACTGTTGCAGAATAGTACGACGAGGTAACAGCCGGTAAAGACATTTCGGGTGGTATTGATACAGATTCGTAAGAGAAAACCGGCGATAAAGATGAATGGTCAACGAATTAAAATAATGTAATGCTGATGCATTATTTTGCAAAGATTCAAAATAATGCATCAGCAGGGGGTTGTATTTGACGACGGAATGCGTTTCGGGAAACATTTAGAATATTTGGAGAGAACGATTAAATGTACTTACTAACAGCTAGAACGAATTTGACTAACAAAATTTAATGTAGGTAAAAAAGAAGTAATACAACTTCATATACGAGTGATAATACTTATGATGACGTACGTTTGTGAGACATGATCGGATGTGCTGAGAATTATCGAAGTACGAGAGTGCTTAGGAAGATATTCTTAAGGAGAATGTGTTTAGTACGGTTGACAGACCATACAGAACAATATCTGCAGATGCACAGATGCAGAGTAGTTCGGAACACATTTCGTTTGGAACGCTGAAACCAGTAACAATCTGTTAACCTGGGGGAAGACGGTCTGGTACATTCATATATATATTGAATATACACATTGAAAAAAGTAACTATATTATTATTATTGAAATTTATATCTTTAAAATTAACAAAATAAATACAAAAAAATAAACTCTAAATAGGAAAATCATTTTACAACTTGTTGTAATCACGCAATATAAAGATATTGTATATATTTACTTATTAAAACATATTGTATAACTTGCAATATAACTTTTGGTAAACTTATGTAAAACTTTTGCAAAACTGGAAATAAATTTCAATTCAATTCCAATTATTTAATATAGTTGAATTTTGTTATCTCAGCAAACGCTGATTGATAAAATGGCACGAATCTAGAGGTCAAGTGTCCATTTCTCTTTTAATTTTCTGGAGATAAAAACTTCCCTCTGATGTTCTGGTGCACTGTGCAAACCCACGTCTAACACTACCAAAGGGGTGTACGATTTATCGCTTTGTACTACTGATTGATTTAAAGGCGACTGATGTTTATTACAGTGGAAGAATTCTCGCAGGGAATGAATATGTTGACTGCGTAGCCCTGATAAATCTAACAGGCCTCTTCCTCCCATTTTTCGAGGTTAACACCCGCTTTCAATGGAAGATTTGGGGTGGTACACTCTATTTTGTATCACTAATACCCTGGTCTTTCTTTGAATATCTTCTATATCTGTGACAGGTCACGATATGAATCCAAATGAATATATTAGCACATATTGCTAAGGTGTTAATAGCTTTAATTATGTTCTTAGATTTTAATTCAGATTGTATTATATTCTTAACCCTCTTCAGATACTCCTCCAGCAGATGATGATTGTTAGTAGAGTGCTTCATCATTTTTCCTTAGAAAAACCCTGGATATTTGTAGGTTTCATTTTCAATTGACGATCTTACGGCAAAATCCTTTTCTATTTTGTTAGTTTCAGCATCTAATTTCCCATTCTTTGTGTGCAGAGTTTTGCGTTTACTGAGGTCAAAAGTCATTTCAATATCAGCTGTAATTTTAAGAAGTTGATTAAGATGTGTTACATTGGAAGCGTACAATTTTATGTCATCTATACAGAAAAGATGAGATATAGTATGGTTTGAGCGACCAGATTTTATTTGAAATCCATAACATGTTTCACTGAGCTGTCTCGATAGAAGATTCATAGCGAGGCAAAATAGCAGTGTGCTTAGCGAGTCTCCCTGGAAGATGCATATTTTTATTGAGATCTCTCCAGTGCGTATTGTCTTCTGTTTTATACGTAAGTTCAAAGATGTTCGCCATTTAGACATGCAGGAATCTAACCACGATATGATGATTGTACTGATTTTATAAATTTTCAGGAGTTCAATTAACCTGGAATGTGGAATGCTGTCAAATGCCTTCTGATAATCGATGTAAGCCATGTGGATGTTCCTTTGACTATTGTCTATTATCAGCTGTTCTTTGCATTCTACGTGGTTTCTGCGGCATTCCTTTAGCTCTTCAGAAACAATTTTGATTTGTTCCAAATACACGTATATTCTACTGGTGAGATATAATGTTGTTGTTATTATTATTATTTCTTTGACATCACACTGTCATCAGTGGCTGCAGTACTTGCTAATACCGAGTTCACACTGTAAACCTAGGATGTTTCTGCATTTTTAATATCACTTTCCTCAGGATATGCGCTGTGCTCAACAACATTGACTACTGCATCCGAAGGAGCTTATGTCTGCCAGGTATGAACTTTATTTCCTCACACGTCGCTTTTGATACTAGGCCAGTCGCTCCTATGATAATAAACTCACAGAGCAAAATAGGTAATTCCCATCTCCTGTTGTTCTTAGGATGTCAAAGGTTTTGGCCTCATTCTGGCGAGAACTTTGAGCGTGAAGTCTGGGTTGCTGAGCAGGTGGTAAACTTCGAAGATTTCGCATGTTGCCGGTCGGAGACACCTCCTGCCTCCTACCGGACGCGGTGCTAGGTGCTGCTCTGACCCTGTTTACGTCGTTCGTATCCCAGGTTTTGTAACTATTCATTTTGCTGCACTGCCATTCAGGTTTTTTGTTTTGTTCTACGGTGGGTATTTTATTTCCCCGCTACACCCTCCATAGGAGAGAGTATCCTCCATTCGCAGGAGACCGCGCCCGATGGGGGTTATTATTATTATTTTGTTGTGCACTTGTTTTTTCTCGTTTCGAAAAGGTAGTTGGGGCGGGCTTATACGCCAAGCAGGAAGTAAAATTTGGCCTTAGTCGAAATTTCCTTGTTAGGTGAAATGTTTCTGCATTTCTGGCAATTTTGTAAGATGCCCTTTTAGTGACTCCAGTTGCTAAAATTATTAGGAGAATAGTTAAAACTTAATTTTGTTTCCAACTCTTTTGAATTTCTGTCTTAAGGGCCTGATAGTTTTGAATTGTTGTTTGTTCTGTCTTTTTTAAATTGTTAGTGGAAGGAACAGCTACATCAATAATAAATGTTTTTCTTTTAGATTTGTCTATTAATATTATAACTGGCTTGTTATGATCTACTGTACTGTCTGTAAAGATTTCCTTATCCGAGTACACAGTGGCATTTCTATTTTCTATGACAGATGGTGGATCGAATTTATAATAGGGGATAACTGTTTCAACCTAGTTAAAGTTTTTAGCTAGCTGTTGGTGAATTATTTTGGCCACTTGATTATGTCTGCAGGTGTAGTCTAGAGGGGTGAGTATTTGGCAACCCGAAATAATGTGATGAATAGTTTCATTGCTGGTGTGGCATACTATACATAATTGATCGACGTTCTCATGCAGAATTTCTTTTCTGTAATATTTAGTTGGGATTGCTTGATCCTGATTATCACACAATAACCATTCAGCCTCTGCATGGAGTTGGCCGTGATTTAGCCATAAAGTTGATTATTCCTTGTCAAAATTGGGAATCTGCAGGGAATTTGGGAATTGTCCATACAAGGGTTTAGCAAGGCTTTTTGCACCACAGGATATTATATCATTTATTGGTAGTTCAAAATTTGCCGATAAATTTAGGGGAGTATAATCTTTATCAAAAACGAACAAGTAACTGATAAAGGGGGTCGTGACTACTTATTACTATTATTTCTTATACTTATTTCATTAACTAGAAAATATTTCAACCTCTGTATTCATGAAATAGGAGAAGGTTGAGAAACGGATAAAAATTGAGAAAATCAATAAATTTATAAGAAATATTTATTTATTTGAGCAAGAAACGTCATCGAGAATCATATCAACCGCCCAAAGGAGAAAAACGATCAATTGGAACTTACGTTCAAAAACAATTGCGCAACCTAAGGGTTAAAAGCGTGCAAATGTTGTTAATTGTTTCAAAGAAAGGAATAAACGTTTTGGTATTGTTGGAACAACTAACTGGATAGTTATTTATTTAAAAAAGTAAACTGTGCTGTAGAGAGGTCTGGTGTCGACAAATTGTTGCACACAAACAATAAGAGATTTTGTCACGCTCATTCGTCATTGTTACTGCTTTAAACATACATTAGCTCCATGATAATGTGAAACATTTATAAGGTGTTTGGTAAGTCATTTCTGAACTGACACTTAATAGAATAAACGTTTTATTCATTATCGGATGCACTTTATAAAGCTCCTAAAAAGAGGCCGAATATACTATCAGGCTGCAACATATATAATACGGTTAATAAATATGTATTATGAATAAATTCAATGCTTTTGAAAATTCGATGTTAAAGAATTTTCAATTTTCACAATATATAATTATTTGTGTTCATAATTGTAGTGGTTTTGAGCTCTGTCTAGGCTTGTATCACTTCTGATATGCTGATACTACGGGCCTAGAAAGCAAATACTGTAAAACAAGCGTCGAACTCACATTTGTATTCAAACGCAGGTGTCACTGTTTAATAGAGGAAATAAAATAAGGGCTCTCTTCCTTCACGGCGCTTCGGGAGCGATCAATGCTCGCAATATAAATTGAAACTGCAATGCTTCCATTTTGAAAGGAGATTCAATCTTTTATTCTCGTTCGGTTCATATAGTGAAAAGCAACGCTAGTAGGGGACTTGTGCCAGAGAAGACTGATAAGATCTTATCACCAGAAGTTTGTGGTTGAATTTTTAGGACCTGTTCAAGTACAAGAAGTGGTGGCAATGGGAGATGTGGAGAGGAAGTGGTGTCAATGGAAGTGGTGTGGGGATTTCCAAAAAGGTAAAAAAATTGAAAGGGGTGTTTCAAAAAAAATGTTTTTAAATGGGGGGAATCCNAAAAAAATTGAAAGGGGTGTTTCAAAAAAAATGTTTTTAAATGGGGGGAATCCTAAATGTTTTTTTCAGAAAGGAATATAACGCAACATTGCGCAAAATGGCACAACGTTGTGTAACATTGCGCATCATGCCTTTAACCACAACTTCCGGTGATAAGCTTTTATCAGTTGGCGCAACAAGGCATACCATTGCGCAACATGGCGCAATAATGCTCACTTACCTGTGTCAGAAGCGACATATTATGTCTGTTAGAAGAGCAATGATTAATGTCTTACATCCGGTTGTTGCCAACTCTAACACGATAAACAGATTATTGACATGAACGATGCACATGTCAATGTCGGCTTTTAAGTCCGACTCCTGTGATAACTGACAGCAAAAATAACACAAATTAATATTTAAAAAAATTATATTCATAATAATGCAAATTATATATTTAAACTTAAAGATGATGAAATACTAAATCTAACAATGACATTAATCTAACACTGAAATACTAAGTTTAATACAACAAACTAAAATTCAACACAAATACATAAATACAAAGAAAGTAGCTGATACAAATTATACATAAAGTGTTGACAAATACTAATAGTATAAGATCACAATATTAAGAACTGGTACACAATTACATGAGACTACCATTAACTTGGGGCATAGTGCGTGAAAAGTAATTTTCACGGCACTGCTTGAATAATAATAATTGACGTTAAGCCAGGATATACAAGGGTATGAAATTCCTTCATTTATACAATGTTTGAATGCTCCGGACAGAGGGCACGTTGTCAGTCATGCTTGTAATAATGTATGGACTTGACCAGCTGAATCCTCTCCAATCAACTCTTCCTGAATAATGCTAATATGTGCTAATCAAACCTGGTCGTAGTAGTCTTCGTGGCTAATAATTGGAATTGTGACTAAGCTGAAATATTCTGCAAGCATGGCTCCTGCGGCCTCACTGGAGGTTCGAATGCCCTCCAAGGACAGATATTGTAATTAATTGCCTTAACACCATCCTGCTAAGATTACTGAACTTAGCTGCCATTTAAATGAATCGGTATGCTTAATCATTTGCTAGAACGCACATCTCCATCTTCTTATGCACGCCACCTAACATAACTTGGACGCACACAACAACGAACTGCTTTTCTTGACTGTTGTAGACGGACGGACTACAGAGAGGGGACGCCACCGATAAGTGAAAGAACGCGCACTTGTTGCCGCGAAAAAAGTGTCTGCACACATTAACACAAAGGGAATACCTTTTCAATAAATAAGTTATATTGGCATGTACGTTCATGAGCCTAGCAATGCTTCGATAACTACTGATGGCTGTTTTCTCATTTCCCTGTTTGAGTAGAGAGATAAGCGCTGTTTCCGTCCAGGAATTAAGGAATACTCCCTCGAATGATGAAAGATTAAAGATATCCAGAAGATATTATTTCGATAGGAGACTGAGTTGTCAAAGCATTTCATAATGAGGGAAATGAGCAGTGCCGTTGACTGTCGCTACAGCTGACTCAAGTTCCCACATAGAAATGGAAGTGTTTTTTTTTTGTTTTGTTTTTTGTGGGGCTTTAGGGCTCGTCAACAGCGAGGTCATTAGAGCCCTTAAAACTTGTACAGGTAGGGAAAATGCAGTTACGCACTAGGGAGAGCCAACATGACTCTCCCCGCGTGTGGGACTCGCCGAAAGACTCAGCCATACCCACTAAAAACCTACTACAACCATACCCACTACAACTCAAAACACAAATTCCAACATATCTAAAAACACTTTACTAAAAACATTTAAAAAAAGAAGAGGAAAGAGGAAAATGAAAGATACCCTAGCC
>NNCF01127679.1:0-30751 GCA_002313205.1 Laupala kohalensis
AAGGAGAAAACATACGCCGTTTTCCTTTGGAACAAATATCAGTCACTCACACTTCACAAAAATCTTTCTACTCTCGTGTGGAAAATTTACAAATCTCATTGTTGTCTCTCCGTGAAGCTTTCTAAAGATTCTAAGGAAATACGGATTGTATATCGTGTGAATGTTACGAATGTTAAGAGTCTGATGGTCCAGGGGTTAACGTAGTAGCTGCATAAGGTCCGCGGTTCGAATCCCGGAGAGCGGTTGCTTTCAATCCGGGACTGTAACAATTTACATGCGAATGTCGTGGGAGCGCTATCAAGCTCAGTAACCTCTCTTAAATTCAAAAACGCTCTACGAAAAGGGGAGCAGACAAATTAAAAGGATTAGACAAGTTCCGGAAGAATGGGTACGTTAGTTTAGATGGGTAGTGAAGTGAAGTGATACGAGGGAAATAAATGATTTAGAAAAATTGGAAAGGGAAATGTGAAGTGCACGAAAGGGGAAAATCGAGTGTTTGTATCATCATTGAAATAAAATGTGCAATAAGTTTTTTTTATCGATTATTTAGATGTTTCGGGGTAAAATGTTTCAACACATAGTTTAATGATTTATTTAACATTTTTTGATTTTAGTGCTCTGTGATATGTATTTTTTGTATTGTATTTCCCTATATACTGCCACCGGGTAAGATCTGCCCAATTGCAGTAAATAAATATATTATTATATAAACAAGTATTACGGTGTTAAATATAACAAATGTTTCCTGTTTTACAGATGTAGTTATTTCACGTGTACGAATTATTGTTATCGAACTATAGATTATTCTGAATATAGAGTTTACAAATCATAAGAATTGAAATAACACTAAAGTCACGATTTATTTCAATGAACGCGCCCCTAGACAGAAACCTATAGAACCTGTATAAGAAAACCGCCTCTACCTGAAGGAAAGCCTCGCTGAGGAGGGGATCCTCCCAATCCCCAAAACCCAACTCGCACTTAAATCAGATCCCGCTGTCTTTCTTTACCTCTTCGTTAACTGTAGAATGTAACGTCCCCAGGATTGTAATTAAGCGATCTGCACTAGATGCTATAAATTATATATTGAAACAAAAATTATAAAATATTTAGTTCGCAATTTTAAAACGAATTGCAGTCCAAGGGACGCGAAATTATCTATAACAACGTGTTGTCCTTGAGATAACTGTGTCCTGCCAATATTTGAGGTTCAATACGTTCGGATTTTGAGGTTTGCGGTAAACCTTGATATCTTCGTAGCTTCCTTCCGGATGATTTCACTTTCTTAAATGAATTCTCATTAAATAATTTCGGCATTTGTATCGAGCTTAAACGAAGAAATGACAATTATTGGGAAGTATACGTGAATGTGTTGAATAAAGTGACGCCTCGAATAGTTTACTTTTGTCTGCAAACTTGACGCTGTTAAATATCTGTATCCGTGAACGAGCATACTTCACAAATATACAGTAAGATATGTCAGTCACCAAATAGGTTTTCGATGATACTTTTAGATTGTATGATTTCCCTTAATTGATTACCATTTAAGTATTGGTAGTGGAAATTTAAAAAAATAACTGTGGTAGATTCGTTATTAAATAAAACAACAAAAATTCATGAAAAACAAAACTGATTATGTTAGTATGTATTTTTCTAACAACTGTAAGTAAAATTTTAAAGTTATTTGCAATCAATTTGAAAAACTAAATACATAGTACAATTATCATCTTCAGAATACATGAAAAAAAAAAAAAAAAGCATTAAGCAAAAGAATGACGCTGCAATTTTGTCACGCCAATAGCTTTGGTCTGTGGTACAATACACGTTTTCACAAAATAATGTCAACATTTTCCACGATTTTCGAGGGTTAACGTCCCGTTTCTCGTAAACATTCCCTACCCTTTAAACTCCATACTTGACAGAAATATCTGTGTTACTTAATATTATTTTCCCTTTACATGTTGTATTCCCTAATTTACAATGAAGTTAGCACTTCTCTTCCTAACGAAAATATACAGGAGGTCTCTATAGAAGAACGGTTGATTAACCTCTACACCTAAGAAATTAATGAAACACATTAAAAGTCGTAATATTCGTTTGTATCAAGACGAGGGTTTTCTGTAGAAGAATACAGAAAAGGATGCGGAAACGCTACAGACTATTTTCTACAAGTCGCAGATTATTTATATCATAAAATCCACCTAGGAAGCTTAGGGCTAGCATGCTTGCTCACCACTAGACCGCTCCAGATTCAATCCCCAGCGGGGCCAGAAGACATTTAACAGCTTTTCACACGTACTAACACCTGCCAAGTTATTGGAAAACCCATCCACCCGGCCCAAGTACTATAGTCTAGCGGACATCTCAAAAGTTACCTAATTTGGGAGAACTGCCAACCTACTCAATTGATTCATCTTATACGTTGTATTCACTACCACCAAACTTGACGAAATAACTCTAGGAGAGTCTGTCCTTAAAATACTCTTTTTTATCCTTTGTAGTGTAACACAAAATTAACATTTCTGCTTATAAAATACATTGCGTAAATTATCCAAGATTAATCTACTTTCGACGAAATTCATTTTACGGTAGTCTCTTTGTTGTTCCATGGTGTTGGTACACCCGTAAGGTAAATGTAAGTGCTACCAAACGATATTTTAATATCAAACGACAATCACAAGCAGACCAAGTCTTAATGTGTGTGGGGTTTTTGTTCTAAAATATTGGTGGTGGCAGACCTGAAACACCACTCGAGTCCGCCATCCTTGTTTCTTTAGTACCCAGACTTTCGAAAACTTGAGTATAACAATAGTATCTAGCACCCCACCACCTCCTATGCAGATATAATTCAGTAGTTCGTTACATTTCCCATTTAAAAATACTACAATGAAAAAAATTCCACCAAATGCGTTTGCTTGTAGTGAAAACCCTTGTCCATTAATCCGTAAACAATTAACAAGGAAATTCGTTCACTTTTCCTTACGAACGTTCCCGTATAATGAAAAAGTCAATAAATAGGTAATTTGCATAAAATTTTCTGGCAGGTTTAACGATAGTAATTTTAAAATCATTTTCTTAAAACATGAGAATCCTCGTCATAACACGGAAATCCTTGTCACAAGACTTGCCAAAGTTCTACTAATATTTCGACACCTGAATCCCTATAGCAAAACCATACCATCTGATTATAAATTTATCCGGAGTAATTTGAGTCAACTTCATCCACCTTCCATTACAGAAATACAAAACTACTCGCATAAATAACTTTCAATTACTCGTTTTTGAAAAGGAAAGCAATTGCTTTGAAAAGAAAACATTAGTGGTTTTATCTAATTCGTGTTCGAACTGCAACAGTCAATATTTCTTAATTAATTTCTTTCGTCCATCACACGATATATTATAATAATATACGGCTTATACTTATTGCCCTAAAGGTAACTTATTCTGGTAAACAAGATAAATTTTAAGTTTTCCTATCTTTCGCGAAAACGAAGATGAGGAAAACTTGAAGAAGAATATCAAAATTTGCAACCATAAACGTAATATGGAACCTAACCTAACCTAACCTAACCTTGGCACGAGTGTATACATTATTTCTATAGCCCGGATTTTACTTCGGTTTTGCTCCGGGTAGTGGCGGATTTTTCTTGGGCGGGAATGTCATTTACACTTTCCTTATTATAATCTCGAATTATGTCTGCACGTTATGTCTACAATTCATTTTGGAACAATAAATTGATAACTATGTATTTTTTAGAATTTTTTTTTACTTTTAAATCCGGCTCTGCCCTTGGGAATTGACGGGATGGTCCCTTGCTTGTTTCCGGAGAGTAAATTAGTTTATTATCCCCCACGTGGTCACACGCAGTTTGTACTGCTTTTTTGACAATAATGTTTGACAATAAATTTTGACGATATGTACATCAGTTGTATTATGTAAAACTTGAACGTACTTCACGAGGCAATGAGAAACACAATGAAAAGGGGAGGGGGAAATCAGAGGAAGAGAAGGAGGAAGATAACACATCCTCTTCCCTGATATATAAATAAAAACGTGAAGAGGGTTTCACCAAAACACATGTGCGTAGCTGCCCAAGGAAGTACGTCAGCATCTACAAATATGGGAAGCATATCCGTGGTAAGTTATTCTACTCGTGCACTCACATACAGTTATTTCCATAAAGAATTAATTTCGAGAGAATACCACTTAATTCATTTAGAGGAAGGAAGTCTCCTGATTTGTTAAGTCAATGAAAATGCATAAACCACCTTTCTTTCAGTTGAATTCTTTTTCCATTTTGTGCTTTTAATTAATTTTTTTTTATCTTAAAGAATGTGAGCATGGACATTCAAAAGAGAAGCGCGATAATTTGTCGAAACACATTATATGTTCTTCAAACCCTTACTGCATTACATTTCAGCTCTTTATACAAAAACATTGTATGATAATCGTGATGAAGGAGAAGAACTGCTGATTAAATTCACAATATATTTGTCTTCATTTACAAAGTTACACAAATTAATCTAAACTGCAGGAGTGACAGATCAACCACACCCTACGGGAACTGTATAATCCGGTAGCGAGCTTGCACTTAGAACATAACCAGGATCAAATTTTGCTAATTGCTGAAATTATTGTGTATTATAAAAGAGAATAAAAATATATACTCTCCCAATACACATTCTATGGATTCAAATATGCTTCACTAACGAATGAATCAATAATAATGCAACTCATTGAATACCTTTTAGAAAAAGTTACTGTCGAACACAGTCTATCATGTCTCAACGCAAGATTCATGAAGACAATATCACAGAGGACTTTGTCAAACAGTTGCAGGTGTGATACGTCGTATATGGGAAAGAAAATAAATTCATGAAAAGGGACTGTCTTCTTAAAATACGCCTAGTACAATTAGAATACGAGTAAACATTTTTTCAAACTAGCACATTATATCCAAGCTTCTTATTAATTACAGCATTAAGAATGATTCAAGTATTTTTTTTCTTCAGAATATTCATGTTCTGGTCCTGGTGGCGTTGGGAATGATTGCTCGTATTGACTGTCGTCAGCTTAGCTCGTGTCAAGTAGCTACTGAACTTACGAAACATGGCATCCAGCAGCATGAACTGAGTAAATGTATGTGGAAGATAAAGCATCTCTATTATTAATCCAACTTAACTGGTTTGAACATTGTTTAAATTACAAAGTTGAGATTATGAGATTGCCTATATTCACATTCACTATAATCACTCTAAACTAAATTGTAAAATTCCATTTCTGTATATTACTTTTTTGTATTTGTATTTTTAGCCTGCCCTGAGGATGAGATAAACTTGAATCTAAACGTTGGCAATCCAATAAATAACTTTGTGAAATAAATAAATGAAATCCTATTATTGTTGTGATATTTCAATTTTCAACTTTCAATTTTCCAATAATTTTTTTAATGGAATGTGAGAAGTGAATTGATACAGAATATAGTTTTGGAAAGTCACTGTCTTTAATAGTGACACTTAGTTTACAGTGATTATAGTGAATTGTTTAAATTACGACTTTAAAATGATGTTTATTAATTAAAACCCACTTGATTTTTTATTAAAACCCATTTGTCGTTGTTTTTTCATTAAAACGCATTTATTTTTCGAATTTAATTGTCGCTTCTTTGTAATCATTTTACTCGAACTTCCTTACATGTCTTCAGTTTAAATCAGAGTTGTTCATGACTTCACTGGTAACACTGTCCGAGTTCCAGTATTTAATATTTCCTATTCTTTTTTGCTCGCATCATGACAATAAAATATGTAAGGAAATATACTTTGGTTATTTTTGATGAAAAATTAGAGTGTTTCACTGTACTGAAAAATTTTCTTTAGGTGCTCTCTGAAATAGACTGTTGACATTTGTGTTATTTCCAAATAAAGTTACAAGTGATTGAATGTTAAGTATAATTAATGATCAATATTTTTATTAGTAGTTTTAATTCTAAGTACTCTTATAAATAAAATTATGTTTCACGTAGTCTAATTTCTTAATAATATAACTAGCGCAGACAACAATATATTTATTTTACGCGATAAATTGGATATTGTTACATTCATTACTATATGTATAGCTCACATTATGGCTTGAACAAAAACCCTGTTTATACACAAAATATATTTTGCACTGTCTATTTTTTTTTTTCTTTTTCGATCTCGCTCAAAATGATTTTCATCCTCCAAGAAATGTGCAGCGAATTGTGTTTCATTTTTGTAGGGGTGTGCATCGCAATGGGGGAAAGTTCTGGAAACACCGCAGCCATAAATCGTGCTAACACTGATGGAAGCATAGATTACGGTTTGCTTCAGGTGAGTCTTACGAACTGTGTTTTTCACTTGAGTGTTGATGAAAGAAAATTTCTTTTCACGAATTCCGTTTTCTTTATTGTCCGTATTCTAGATTAACAACCGTTACTGGTGCGGCGAAAATGGACCAGGAAAGGGGTGTAACATCCCTTGCAAAGGTATTTCTTTCTAAAAAATAATATTTTAAAACTTGAATTGAAAAATTGAGATTTGTAACCATTAAGGATATTAAGTTGATTCAGTGCCATTCAGTTATTAAGCGGATGGCTGTTGGTTTGGATTCCGCGTAAATCGTACAAGTTGCAAGGAGTGGGATTTTACGCAAGCTTTTCAGTCAATCGCCCACCTTTCTTCGTCAATTGACGAACGTCGCGATAGGATCAGTAAGGGAGTGCAATCTTAAGATCAGTTCAAAGAAGAGTCCATCTCTTACCCTTAATAATAATAACTGGCACACATAACTTGTCTATATATTGTTTTAAGATCACATTGTTGTTATAAGTTCTCACATTGTTTAAAGTCCATACTATTTGTCAAATTTAGTGGAATAGAGTAACAGGTGATGCAGGGATGAGGCTGAATTGCTTTTCCTAAAGTAAAGCCTGGCCAAAAATAAAAATGTTAAATGGCTGGTATATAATATCCAGCGACAGGGCTGAGTATGAGAGCAATGTCGAAATAATAATAATATTTATTGCTGCAAATGGGCAGATCTTACCCGGTGGCAGAATATAAGGAAAAAATGATCAAATATACTAACATACATATTACAGAGAACTGATATTAAAAATTGGTAAATACATGATTAAACTAATATTGAAATATTAAGTATAAAAACATTTGACACTGAAATAACTAAAAACTTCATAATTACTTATTGTAAATTTTATGGCGGATGACCCGAACATTTGGTGCACTTCACTTCACATTTCCCTTCTTCCCTCCCTTTGTCACTCCATTCCATCACTTCACTTCACTTTTCCCTTCTTCCCTCCCTTTGTAACTCCTTTCCATCACTTCACTTCACTTTTCCCTTCTTCCCTCCCTTATAACTCCTTTCCATCACTTCACTTCACTTCAACTATCTTCACATCTACACAAACGCACCCCTTCTTCCAGAACTTGCCTAACTCTGTGGAAAGATACAGCGCTCGAAATCTTTTCCACAACCGATGCAGAGAGGCATTAAATTCCAGTCTCTAATGAAAACTGAAAAATTTCCAACGTCGGTTTTTTGTTTCCTAGTTCTAAATTTAAAAATATCTTTTCTACCTATCCGAGAATGATGTTCCAATTTTTCCCGTCATATATTTTTCCGTTTCACCTTTGCATTTCCTCGCTCCATTCCATTGGTTATTCCCCGTCGAACGCGTGGTTAAGGTGCGTTAGGAAGTGCATCCGGTACCAAAGTTATTCCCCGCTCAGTGAAAGTTCTTATAACACTTTAGTGCTTAAGTGATGCAAATTTTTCTTTTGTTTAAGACCTAACGTGCATTCAGGTAGCTTAAGGAGGTTCAACAGGAAATGCGGTGGTCGAATCCGCTACAACAATACTTTAATATTCCACGTACCATCCGTTCAGGTTTGGCAATGCTGAACTCGTGATTCGGTTTGTTAATGTCTCGCATGTTCACACATGTGTTATGTGAGGAAAATGTCTAAAATGGACTAATTAGAAAAGGTTTTATTGAAAGGGAAAAATGATGACTGAAAGGGTTAAACTCCGGAAGAAGAAAGCTCAAGAGACGGGAGAAAACATACTATGTTCAATAGAAATAGTTACTTGGATAGGTCTAACCTCAAAAAAAAAAAAATGAAATTGAGAATTAGTACCAAGGAAAATAAAAGAATATGAAAGATTATAATTTGGTGATGGTGTATTCACTTTTTACTTCCCTTAGAATAACTGTAATAGTCTGAAAATATTTTTTAAAGAAGGTGAAAAAGCGGCTTTCCGTAACTAAAGTTATCATTAGTTACGTACAAATTACAACTACCATCGAAGTAAAAAGAATATAACAAATTTGGGGAAATAATAAAAGTAAAAATATGTGAAACACATGTAGAGCTCAGAACATAAATGTATACCGATGTTTTTATCACTACTAATAAAAATTTGGCTCTGATCTGTATTTGAAGTAAAATATGAAAATTTCAGTAAAAAATGAAATTACATATAAAGTCCACGAAATGGATAGAGCAAATGTTAAAAATTTTAGTAAAAGAGAATTTTTGTTAAAGATACTTATTAGAAATAATGTTACGAAAATGGTATTAAATTGAAATTTATTAAATTCAATTGAAATATTTTGGTTTTGTAATTATTTAAAAAGAAATATGTAAATGTTAAGAAACGCCAAATTTTTAATATCAATATTTCTATGTAAGTTACCAATATTTCTATGTTTCGAAATCGTTTCATTGCGGTTCCTTTTTGTTCAAACAAATGCGCCTCGTGAACGTGTATCCGAGCGACAATGACAAACCCAAGAGCTGACGTTTGGGGCCATGGAATCTTGTATTTTTCGACAGTTATTGTTAATTCAAACCCTTTCTTATAACTATTGTTAATGTTACTGAGTTCTCGCTTAATTATTTCGCTATGATCAAAAATATTCGGAAAGTCATCACATCTCCATAAGAAGTCATGTTTATTGAATCGAAAAACTGAAAAATTCGTTTTGCGATTACTCGCTTCAAAACCA
This sequence comes from Laupala kohalensis, assembly GCA_002313205.1. Classification (NCBI taxonomy): domain Eukaryota; kingdom Metazoa; phylum Arthropoda; class Insecta; order Orthoptera; family Trigonidiidae; genus Laupala; species Laupala kohalensis. The sequence continues at coordinate 9,054 of NNCF01127679.1, forward strand.
GTGAATCGCTCTGAAAATTCGTAACGATATTCAGGAGATAAAATGAACTAGTGCGCCGAATTTCACAGAATTCTCACTGTTAATTCTTCTACCGATAGAACATCCTTGATGATTAATTTTTGTGAGAAAATGTGCATTCAGTTATCTTAATGAGTTCAAATATCACATAGCAAGTTTTCTCAAACAATTCAAATCTTGAAATAGAAGTTTTCCTTAGCATTAAATCTAAGATTCTGACATAATTCGTCCGCTAGCTTCATTACTTCCGACCCAATACGTCGCGCATGTAACAGTAAAGGTGGGAAACAAGACAGTGCAAGCAAANATTATGTGATTATTAAAATTGCATTCTCACATAATTCGTCCGCTAGCTTCATTACTTCCGACCCAATACGTCGCGCATGTAACAGTAAAGGTGGGAAACAAGACAGTGCAAGCAAAACAAATATTTTTGAATATAGGATTAATAATTTATGTGCACATTTGATAACTTTCGGTCAGATGACCCCGGAAACCTGAGACACATTCCCATACTGGAGATAATTATGTACAGTTGTGGAAGGCGAACGGGTGGCGCAGTGGTTAGCACCCCCGCGAACAAGCAGAAATCCCGGGTTCGATTCCCAGCTCGTCGCCATTTTCACCTGACCGAAAGTTGTCACGTATCTTCTCCGTGCGTAGGGAACACGGAAGAAATACATGAGTGTCTTCAAGTATTTGTCTTTTATACAACAATTAAAAACTTATCTCGCTAAAAGCGTAAACGTGATTCCTTCTAGCGCTGTTGGATGACAACATAGCTGACGATGTGAAGTGCGCCCGCATCATTGAAAAGGCGCAAGGACTCGATGCGTGGGTCGCGTGGAAGCAGAAATGCAAGAATGGACAATTCTCAAAATGGAACATCAAGCCCTGCTGAATTCTGCATTCATTTGCATAATTTTCCTCCTAAAAAGAAATACGGAAATTAAAATAAATATATTCCATAGATCACGATTCAAATACTGATCTCAAATTAAGATGATCCTTTTCCCAATAAATTCTTTTCACATCGTCGAAGCCATATGATTATAGGGAATTTCCTTTAACTCCTTCAAAGTTATGTTATCTTGAATGAAAATGGGATACGGGACCGACATTCGAACTCGGAAGTCAGCTCGGCGCGCTGAAGCGCTACCAACTGCGCCACCGCATTCGCCTCTGGGCCCAGTCTACTATTGACATTAAACTTGCAAGACCCACAGAACTCGAAGATGATCACCCAACTCCTACCTCCTCCTTTTGCTCCATGTACTCGTCGATAAGCTTCAACATCACTGAGCTACATTTCCCTCCCATTTACAAATACTACAATAAAAAACATTGACGTGGTAATTTAGGTATTATGTCCATCATTCACCGAACACGAGCGGAATATCCATGAAAACTTTTAAAGCTCGTTCCATTGAAAGCAAATAATACTTTACGCGAGATCTTCACCAATCAATATTTTGCAGTACAAACAATGCTGAAATTGAAACGGAGATGGTTAACAACAATAAATAGCGACCAGTTATTCATCCTAAGTGAGTACTAAATTCAAGAAGGATAACGGCAGTTTATACTATTTAATAACTTCAATTGAATTTAAACTCCTGCGAATACTGAAATATCAACACATGGCTCTACAGTTAAAGTCTACTTCACTTAATCCTAAATTTTTAGACTTTAATTTTAGAGTAAAATTTTCTATGAAAACGCCCTATTTCTTGCTTAGTCCTGCATCCTAATTCACCCATTTCTTGTTTAGATCTATATCCCGCTTAACCCCGTATGACAGATTATGACAAAAAAAATTTGTCTTCTAATGCCCAGAATTAAAAAAGGACAATTCATAAATTTTTCAATGAACTGAAGCTCGAACGCTTCAAATAAAAAATTTCAAACTCAACTTGCGTTCCCGCTCGTGATGTGGAACTTTACATTGTCGTATTTGCAAATGGGAGGAAACTGTAGTTTAGTTCCTTTGAAGCTTAGGCCATTGTTAGTAGGTGAGTCACTTACCTGGGTTTACCAACAACTTGGCCCACGCTGAGCGGTTAGTAGAGGTAGTTAGTAATAGTTAGAGGTATTGATACTAGGAGGAGCTGGATAGAGGAAGGAAGGTTTGCTTCTCATTAGTGACAACTATATGAACTGGGACATGAATGTGTAAAGCTACAAATTTTCTGGCCCCATGGGGAATCGAACCCGGGACCACTTGGTGATGAACGACAACACTACCACCTAAGCCACCGGTGGGGTTATGTGATGTGGAATGATGTTACCATAAAATCGTCAATTGTTGTGGGAAGGAATTTCTTTGACACCCGCAGCGTACGGTTTAAAACAAATGAAATAAAATTAACATGAAAAAAATCAAGTAAAGCACAATGCTTTTTTTCTGGATTAATGCCAGGCAAAAAAATCAAACTTTTTGTTCCTTTGCATCAATGGACGAGTAAGTACTCAATAAATTGACAAAACTTTAATCTTTTTATAGAAAAAATAAATGGAGTAACGAACCCGATTCAATATTAGCTTGACGTCACGTTAAAATAAACAATCTTACAATGCAATGCATTACGAAGAAATACATTTTATATTATTACATTTTCAAATCTGCTCTCACAACTAACTTTATTCAAGACAAAAATATACTGCGTTTTGTCATTATAAAAGTTTAAAATGTGTATTACGACTAGGCAGTGCTTTTATACAACACATTTTGATTTTGATGAATAATTCTGAAAGGAGTATTCGTAACTTTTATGAAGTTACCATTCGACAAAGTTGAGGAGGACGTGATAAGGGGAGAATTTCATAAACAGAATGTCAAATAAATAATATATAAAGTAAATAACTAACAACTGTTTTCCAACGTCATCAATAGAGTTATTACATGGCAAATCTCTATTCTTCATTTTCTGTGTAAACATGTTCTCGTTTCACTATCCCCTCTTCATTAAATATTAATCAAAAGTTTTAACGAGTCCCATGAAATTTCATTTTGATGAACGTTCTGAGAAATTTCACGTTTCCATTGGTTTCAACAATGGACCATTTTCCCCATATTTATATACGTCTAAATGCGTCAATCTCTGAACATAAAACATTATTTTTTGACCGCAAATCCACCAACCCCATAATACATTGCCACCGATTTCCTTTTCTTCCCCTCAAGGAAATCCGAAATTTTTCCCATTTTGTTGAAATACTTCGTCTAGGAATGTATAAGAAGAGAGGTGACGAGACCAGTTGGTAAGCTACTTTGCCACATTAAGAAGCAAAACTGAAAAAGAAGCTACAATGGGATACAATGAACAGTTTCCGAAGTCTCTTCATACCTCATCGTCGATAATCACGCACTATTTTATTAAGAAATAAGTCGTTTCGAATTGATAAACAAATTTTTTCTTCCTTTACACGTTGACAAGGGGCGAGGAAAAATACCCCGCAAATACACATTGTCAACGATCAACTGGATTTCTCAGAATTATGTTTTTTTTTATGAAAAATCTTTTATGCAAAAGTGAACCACAATACAAATAAGATTAAAAACAGCTTTTGATAGTTGGTAGTAGTAATATTTTAGCGTTGTTCTGCTTGTCGTTGCATATATTTATTTTTTTTTGTATTTACAATTGTAATTCAAGTTTCAATGTTTGTACCTTATTGTATTTGTAATTTAAATCTTTTGATTTATGTAATTTTAATCGTAGAAAAATAAGCCTCGCCACGTAATTAAGGCATTATTATTATTATTATTATTATTATTATTTTCATTCTCTCAACTTGTGTCGGTTTCTCTCTCAGCAGTGTATTATAGAATCAAGTTCTGGATTTTATAAGAATCTATTTCAGGTCCAAAAACTTTCTGGTAATATGGGCTGGGGACATAAGGACGCTGTGTTGCTGTCCGCTTATTATATTGGTGTTGATTTCGAGTTTTTAAATAGAATCTTATTATTATTATTATTATTATTATTATTACTATTATTTACAACAGTGCATGTAAAAACATTCAAAAACAAGTTCTACCGCAAAAAAAAAAAAAAATCACAATAAAGTTAAGCAAAATTATGATGACGCATATCATAAATTTAATATCTCTATTTTGAAAATGCAAAATGAATTTTCCTCGTGCGAGCAAATCGAGAGCGATCTACGCATTTATTCCTCGCGACAAGACTCCACACAGTTTAGGGACCGGATTTTCTCACCAGGAAGCAGGATGTGGTTGAAGCAATACGCGTCAGTCGCCTTTTACAAGCACTAGAGCACCAGTATTAAAATGTTGGCGAAAGGAAAAAATCACATGTAGTACTCTAGCAACGATCCCTGCAAGCAGAACCGACGTACACAATACAAATGGTGAGTGAACCTTACTTAAGGTACTACTGGATTAGGTACAATTAAATCACTAAAATATCTAAAATCGGCATAATTAAACAGAGTAGGATGTACTTATTGTGATTTCAACTTAAGAAACATACCTAACCTGCCATTTAAATGAAATAATTGCTATTATAATTGACACTGTAATACATCGCGTCTTATGGACGAAAACCTTTTTTTTATCCAACTTTTAAATAACGAAAATGATAGAAGTTTATTTTGATTTGTGGTTGGGATTGGCTAGCCTGCTCCTGGCGTTAGCTGCGGTTGTGAATGAGCTCTCTCTATTTTTCAGTTTAATTTTTCTAATTATTTTATTTTTTCGAGTTTTTTGTGATTCAGTAGTTGTATTTAGATTCTAACTTTCATTGAAGTGTAAAATTCTTTGTTATGTGTGAGTGTTCCGTGAAAAAACACTAAAAACATTTCCTAAGGTTTTCAAACTCAACGGACCAAATATAATTTCATATCGTTTTCATTCAGTGCTTCATTCAAAGGTGTGATAAAGTTTACGTAAGTACAAAAATAATCATAAATTTAACTTAACTATTTTGCTGTATTTAGATTTTCTGCTGCGTATACTATTACATCATTATTAACTTACAAATAACGTACTCTATTGTTGCACTGCTCAAGTTTCGTCGTCGTAAACAGAATTATTCCAATATTTCACCATTTGTTTTCGCGATCTTTTTGTAGTTATATTGACATTCTATTAGTAATATAACTCGCAGCATGGAGTTATGTGAAAGTGTTTTCATATGTGTTTCAAAAATAATTCAGGTGAGATATCGAAAAACGGCTTTTCTTTGCCATCGAAAAAAAAAAAATTTTCACATAAAATTATTCAATTTGTAATTTCCGAGAACAAAGTCCCTTCCAGAATCATGGCAAAAAACGCCGTTTTTCGATATCTCATCTGGATATTTTTCTACGGCGTTGGACCATAAGGTAGATTTGGTCCTTTTATCTTATCTTGGAACTTATGCTGAAAATATTTGAATCCGCCTCTGCCTTACGGCCCTTGATCGGAATTGATGGGATGGTCCCTTGCTTGCTTCCGGAGAGTAAATTAGTTTATTGTCCTCCACGTGGTCATACGCAGTTAGTTACTGCTTTTTTGACAATAAATTTATTATTATTATTAGTTAATTTTCCGTAGAATTTTTAACATCACTTTTATCTATAGGTCACCGGGCATTAACGTTTTCCGTCTTGTAATGCATAAATCACGAACGTTTCTCTCACGGCCATGCATTCATGCATTTCAAACGAGTCTAGTAAATTCCTACATATTGTTTATACAATACTATTATATAAAAAATTGAAATTAAANTTTCATCATTATAATTCATAATGTTATGTTATAAAGCAATTAGAATAAAAATGAAGGAAACCATTATATTTCTTTGTGATTCGGCAAACGTGGAGCGCCAGCGTCGCTTTAAGTGAACGTCACATGTGAACGGATCCAAGTGAATCCCACGAGGTTCAGGCCCAGGGTTGTCGTTAATGTTATTGTCATGTCAAAGAAAGAGTTATTTTCGTAGTTACAATTTATTTCCAAAACACAATTAAACTATATATTTTTTAAATAATTGTTATTTTGTATACGGAAACTTCATAAACAGCGGTGAAACACACCGCCCGGTAACAGATTCATTATGCTATGTTGACTGAAAATGAGAGACTGGACCGAGATTCGAACTCCGGACCTTCAACATAGCGCACTGACGGAAGTTCGAATCTCAGTACAATTTCTCATTTTCATTCCACATAACATAATGAATCTGTTACTTGACGGTGTGGTTCACTGCAATTTAAGAGATTTCTGTATGTTTGTGAACTCCAGTGTTGGAAAATATGACCCACAATGAAGTACTTCCTAAGCCTCATATGAGGATTCTAATCTCTATGGGATCACCACAGAGATCTATGGGTCTCGCAAGTTGAATGTCAATGGTAGACTGGGCCCCAAGAGTGGCGCTGTTGGTAGCAAATCAGCGCGCTAAGATCATGGTCCCGAGTTCGAATCTCGGTCTCGTCTCCCATTTTCAATTTAATAAATTTATTGTCAAAAACAGTACAACCTGCGTATGACCACGTGGAGGACAATAAACTAATTTACTCTCCGGAAGCAAACAAGGGACCATCCCATCAATTCTGTTCAAGGGCAATTCCTAAGGCAGAGGCGGATTCAAAAATGTCAGCAAAAGTTCCTAGATAAGATAAAAAGTTAGCTGCGAGTTATAATACATATATAATGTCAATATGTTTGTAATTTAACGCAAATATGTTTGTAAATTTACATGTACAAGTTATTATTGAACTATAGATTATTCTGAGTATAGTGTTTAAAAATCATAAGAATTGAAATAACACTAAATTCACGATTTATTATTACAATAAACACGCCCCTAGACAGCCTAGAGAACCTGTATGATAAATCCGCCTCTACCAGAAGGAAAAACGGAGAAAAACCCGGGCCAGGATGAAACATTGATTCAACATAACGTAATTAACCTGTTCTTTTATAATCTATTGTTAATATTCTGGGAATATTATACAAAGCAAGTAAACATTTTGTTTCTTATTTTAGAGAGTGGAGCGCGTCACGATTTTTGTCTTGAGACGAAGGAATGTTATATCATTACCTCGCTCGCATTTTTGCTTCCTCCCAAGGGTAATGAACTAATGAGTTTGTCCTCCACGTGGTCATACGCAGATTGTAACTAATTCTACACAATAAATTATTCATATAATTTGAATAATAGTTCTGATTCGTGTTTTTTTTTTTGTTTTTTTTGCAGGATGGGAAGAACATGTGTATAGTATTTATGGTGGCAATATTGTCATTAACAGCTGAAGGCAAAGTATTAAACGAATGCCAGATTTTACAGCAAGTGATGCGACACGGATTCCACGAAAAAGACGTTCCCAAGTGTAAGCATATGTTTCAGTTTGTAGAACAAAGTTGTTCCATTTACAGCGTTGGAAGAACGCCCACAAAATACCTTAATTATTTAAATCGACACAGAATGAGATGGGTACAATTAATACTATACAGTCTTATCGTACGAAAATCTAATAAAAATATTTATTACAAAACCTCTGTTTCAATCAGCCAACCTTGAAAAAGAAAATACCAGCACTTCATTCAAGAGCAATAAAATTCTATCTATAATTCTTTCTCCGGATTTCCTTGTAATAGAGCTGGATTCATAGACGGAAATGCCATTAATAGTTTTGTTATCAATAATCTCGAATTTTTACTGCATATGATAGCTACGGTTCATTTTGGAAATAATAATAAATCGATAATTCACGTATTAAGTAAATAATTTCTTCCATAAATCTTAAATCTGCCCTTACGCCCTTGATCGGAATTGATGGGATGGTTCCTAGATTGAAGCTAAGTTTATTGTCCCGTACGAGGTTTGAACGCAGTTTGCAAATGCTTTTTTTAAATACCAAAAAGTGTATTTATTTATTTTATTAACACCGACGCACGGAAATCTCCTAAATTGCGGTGAACCTCACCGCCAGGTAACAGATTAATTATGTTATGTAAAATGAAAACAGCAGACGGGACCGACATTCGAACTCGGGACCTTGAGCTTAGCGCATTCATGCGCTTACCAACTGCGCCATGCCGTTCGCCTCCCGACCTCCTCTTCCATGAAAATAGAAGACGGGCCCGGGAGGTGAACGGGATGGCGCAGTTGGTAAGCGCATGAGCGCGCTAAGCTCAAGGTCCCGACTTTGAATCTCATCTCGTCTCCCATTTTCATTTAGCATACGATAATTAATTTATTAACACCGCATTCTAATTCAACGCTTGATTGCAGGGTTGTGTATTGTGAAGCGAGGCAGTTTGGGAGACACTGGAAAAATTAGACGAATAAACAGAAACGTCACGGAGCTTGGACTTTTCCAGGTAACACATCACACATGTTGTAGAAGTAAGGTTATAAATGTAAATTGAAATAATTACTATAAAGCATGATACAAAACATAGCTTCACCAAAGAAAGAAAATGGTGAAGTAGAGTAGTGGGTATTTTGGTCTAAAGACCTTAATTTTTTTATTTCTTTTCAGATAAACGAACGTTGGTGTGATAAACTCCTGTCTNGTGTGATAAACTCGCTCTCGTTAAAGACTGCGAACTTCCTTGCAACGGTAAAACTCTTTTGAACAACATATTTAATAAGATTAAATTTATCGTGAAATATCTAATAAAAATATTGTGTGCACTATCTTGTATTGAGAAGACTGAAAAGTTGTTGTGGTCGAGATTAAACAAACCACGATTTAATCTAGCTGACGTTTCGGTGTTTGAAATCTTAAGGGCTAAAATAACCCAACATTTAAGCATCTCTTACCATCCGAGAATTATTTACTATATTATTTATTTATTTATTTTATGTTTTTGGCGATATGCCTATATACCACAAGAAACTGTTTAAGAATAGAAGAAAACGAGAGGTAAAGGATATGAAAACAAATATTCTAACAAGTCTGTAAGGGGAACATTCTGTTATACTGCGGTAGTATTCAGAAAGTTAGCATTTTAGTGTAGATGTATACCAAATGGGAAACATGGTGGCTCAGTGGGAAGAGCGCTGAGTTGCTGCCTGGATGGACAGGATTCGATTCGCAGTGGGGTGGAGATTTTCCATCACACCTCAATATCAGTCTGCTGTTAAAACGAGTACCGGGACTGTCTTGACGTCAAACCGGCCGGAGTGAGATGCTGACCACATGAACCCCTGGAGGCTCGGGTGTTAGCGTTCTTGCTTACCACCAAGTCATCCCGGGTTCAATTTCCGGTGGGCCAGAAAATTTTTGTATCTTTTCACATGAATTTCCCAGTTGACAGAGTTGTCACTACTGGAAGGTAATCCTCCTTCCTCTATCCACCTCCTGCTAGCATCAATACTATTACTAACTACTTCTACTAACCCCTCCATGTGGGACAAGTTGGTAATTCCAGCAAAGTGGTCCACCTACTAACAATGACCTACCACCCACCTCCTACCTCCTAACACTCCATGTAGACAAGCTTCAATAGCATGCTACATTTCCCATTTACAAATACTACAATGGAAAATGGAACCCCTGGAGCACCTTCGGGGTCTGTTGAGGGACACGCCTTTATATTAATGATTTTTTTCTTCTAGCTTTCCTGGACGACGATATTGCGGATGATGCCCAGTGCGCTTTCCGGATGCATCAGAAGTATGGTTTTGATATGTGGTACTTCGGAAAAGAGTGTGAGACGAAGGACGTGTATCCCCGATCCGCCTACAACTGCAGCTAGGGATGGATTCACGACAGACACGATCCTTCATGCGACGACGATAGTTACTACCTGCAAATGAGCCAGATGATGTGTGGCAGCAACCATTAATCAACGAAACATAAAGCTATTCAGAAGGAACATGAGAATACATTAACACTAAACCAAACTGTAAAGAGAACAAATTATATTTTACGGTAAAAATTATTATTATTACTATATTTGTTAATGGAAATTGTCTTATATGGTGAAACGTATTACCAGTAACAGCTTGATTGAATCTTATGATCACGCGAATAAATAACATTATTTAAAGTGGTATAAAGGAAGTTCAACTACCACGTTCTCTGTAATCTACTGATTGTCTCAAATGAAATATTAATTAACACTTTTCACAAATGAAATAAATTTATTATTATTATTATTATTAGATAAAACTGGATATGAAGTTATAACCATACGTTTCGTCGAATCTTGTGACAATCTTCAGAGTCCTCAATGAATCATATTTATTATTTTAATTTTTAGCTCAGTTTTAGGTCTTGTTCTATTTTAATTACACTTCGTTAACATATATTTTAGTAAAAAAACAACGGTTTTCGGAAAACCTCTTCACTATTCTTAACCATTCATCCCTATGTATTTAAGATAATTTACAATTTAACGCTATTTGAGTATTAAAGAAAAAAACTCAAGAGCATTTTCATCAAATTGAGATTTTCTTACAGACGATATTTATCAGCTACTACTTACATTTTCTCTTAATCGTGAAACTATATAAAAAATCTCTTAAAAATTCAAAACGCAGAGATTTCGTTATGTGCTCGCAATTTTTCTCAAATTATTCGCCAAACAATTTTACTAGCTTTAAATACTGCACGACTTCTTGGCCGTTGTACTAGTCGTAGATTTCGTAGAGACGTCTATATCGGACACGAACTGTAAAAGTTATACCGAACAAAAAAATGAATATAAAAAAAAAACTTTATTTAAGCCATGCACTAAAACGAATAAAATAAGTTTTGGTTTGAATTAACTTCTCCTCAAATTAAATGCTAATACCTACACATATATTTCACTTTTGTACATGCTAATAAAAAGAGGCGTGCTTACTATCTTTATCAATGAAAATGAAGCAATATTTTATGTTGAAATATTTACTTCCAAAAAGCTTGTGAAGAAAATACATGCTTCGGCAAGTAGTTTCTTACCAACCAATCACTGTCCTTTGAAATTAGTAGGTATCTCAGAATAAAATCGTAATTAAATAAATAAATAAATAAATTTTATTGTCAAAAAAGCAGTTGCAAACTGCGTATGACCACGTGTAAACTAACTAATTAAAATAAAAATTTTAAAGGTTTGTAGTTGAAATACACATCATAATATTGCGTTGTCAGAGGGTTTATATATGTGTACCAAATTTCAGATCAATCTGTTTGGGGAACTGGTTCAAAATTCAGATGGTTCAAGATTTGGCCCAATGATATAGTATTAGGTGAATTAAATAAAAGCTCGTAATATAAATCTCGGAAGATCAGCCAATCCACATGGCGCGTTCGATTCGTCACACCACTGCGCCGAGTATCGATTGGAAGTCGGGGATCGCACTCGACGTTTGCACGAGGGGGAAGTCGAGATGACCGTGAGTCGAACGTGGGTGAAGGATCCAGGAGGCAGTGACCCAGTTGCTCGTTGGCAGCAAGCGTTGAAGCGAATGCACACACATGCGCCCTTTGCAGGCTACCCGCGTGCACAACCGGTTGCACTCGGCGACGGCAGTTACCGCGCGTTGCCAGAAAGGAAAGACACCTGACAACATGGCGATGTTCCGACTGAGGAGTTGGAAGGAGTAGAGTCGACTTCCAAATGCTGCAGATATGCTCGCTTTTTATGCGCTTCCATCTGCACACGGGTCATATTTCAGACTTTTACGCTTTGCGTGGACAGAGTGCTACACCGATGTTTTCACGCTTTTCAGTTCGGCATAGCGACACCTTTTAGTTTAAAATACGTGTAAATAAATAAACATTATTGTCAAAAAAGCGGTTGCAAAATGTGTATGACCACGCGGGGGATAATGAATTAAGTTACTCTCAGCAAATAAGCAAAAGACCATCCCATCAATTCCGATCAAGGGCCGAAGGTCTGCAGTGGCGGATTCCCTTTAATTAACACAACACGTACTGTTCCCAAACGATTGATAGATATAACGTACAGTGAAAAATTCCATATTAAGAACAAAAATATTAAATGACATATAGAGGAGCAGACCTTATAGTCTGAGTCACGCAAAAGAAAAACAGTTTTATAATATGTAGAGGTGAATAAATCGTAAATCACATGTCCGTCTGTCCGCAAACCTATTAGACCTATTGATTGCATTAGTTAACATTCTGTAGATGTGATGAGAATAAGGTAATTGCTTTCGTTAGGCGCTCGTCGCGGTTTTGCCTTCGGGTGCAGAGAGATGATAAACTCGCCGCGAGGCCTCATTGAACACAAATATTGGGATGGTCACTAACTCACTTGCTCCCGGAGTGTAAGTTATCCAATACTCCTCCACGTTGTCATAGACAGTTTGTCCTTACTCTTTTTGTGATAAATTATTCTGACTCAATTAGAATCTAATACAATGAAAGCAATACGTCCTCATTTCGAAACACAGAAAAAGTGTTGAAATAATTTCATTCTTTTCAGACTAGAAATACGCCCCAGCTTTGCGCGTGTGTTTTGGTTACGATGCGCTTTACGTTTTCTTTATACTTTAGAATCGTCGAGAATAGGAAGTCAAAGATGTTTGCTTCACGTGAAACGCCTCGCGGCAGTCGAGCGCTTGCCTGGTCCTCCCGAGGCCACACACCACGACAGAGGCCGCTTGCCTGGTCCTCCCGAGGCCACACACCACGACAGAGGCCGCTTGCCTGGTCCTCCCGAGGCAACACACCACGACAGAGGCCGCTTGCCTGGTCCTCCCGAGGCCACACACCACGACAGAGGCCGCTTGCCTGGTCCTCCCGAGGCCACACACCACGACAGAGGCCGCTTGCCTGGTCCTCCCGAGGCAACACACCACGACAGAGGCCGCTTGCCTGGTCCTCCCGAGGCCACACACCACGACAGAGGCCGCTTGCCTGGTCCTCCCGAGGCCACACACCACGACAGAGGCCGCTTGCCTGGTCCTCCCGAGGCAACACACCACGACAGAGGCCGCTTGCCTGGTCCTCCCGAGGCCACACACCACGACAGAGGCCGCTTGCCTGGTCCTCCCGAGGCCACACACCACGACAGAGGCCGCTTGCCTGGTCCTCCCGAGGCAACACACCACGACAGAGGCCGCTTGCCTGGTCCTCCCGAGGCCACACACCACGACAGAGGCCGCTTGCCTGGTCCTCCCGAGGCCACACACCACGACAGAGGCCGCTTGCCTGGTCCTCCCGAGGCAACACACCACGACAGAGGCCGCTTGTAATTGTAAAACGCTTGTAAAATCTGTACTGTCTTCCAAATATGACGATTCTTATCTTTCTTAAATGTACAAAACACAGAATGCATTTAATTTGATGAGGGTTAACTTTTACCTACTTCAATTACTGTCTTAAATTGAAATATTTATGTAAGTCTATATTTTTCGATAATTTAGATTAATCTTTATAGATACACGCTGCCGCGGGCTTTTTTGTAGAACTCTCTGAGCCGAACAATATTGCCACTCATAGTTGTCATCTACATCTAACTCTCATAGTCTAATACCTGCGATACCTAAGGCAAGAAAATGTATACAAAAACTTTATCAGAGGAGTAACTATGAATTAAAAAAGGATTCTAGAGTTTTAAGAGGACAAACAGGTTTGCAGACAGACGGACATGTGATTTACGATTTATTCACCTCTACATATTATAAAACTGTTTTTCTTTTGCGTGACTCAGACTATAAGGTCTGCTCCTCTATATGTCATTTAATATTTTTGTTCTTAATATNCGTGTATTCCTTCTAGAGGAAGAAAATATAAATATACTTTTTTACTCCTAACAGAATTATTTAGAGTAGAAAAGAAGGCTCGAGAAGAAATAAGTTAATTCTCTACAAATATTGCGGAAATCCTTCCACGATTGACATCCAGTATGAACCCATTTCAAATTTCCCTTGGGAGTTTGTATCAGTAGTACTTTCACTCATGACATGATTTAAGAGGTGGAAACAAGTATCTTTTAGCTCGTTTCTACACCGCATGAGAACATGTAAAACAAATATACGTTTTCTCCTATTGTTGTGCCCGAGTCGCCAGTGAGCGTTTGCGCTGCCACTTGGCAACACGTCGCCCGAAACGCGAGGAGCGGCGACAAGCGACAGAGTGCGGCGCCAAATAAGGCCGAGTCGCCTCGATCCACGCGACTGGTTCTCTGCGGCGAGCGATCGCCAAATGCGGAGAAGCATTCCGCAGAAGCGTTGATCTCCTGCTGAAGCGTATCGCACGGACAATGTAACGCACATTATTCCTACTACTATAATAAATATGGATGAATGAATTCTTTATTAATCCATTCTTTTAAGTCCAAATATAATAATTACAGGTTTTTATTTCAACAAAATACCGACTTTAGCTCACTTAATCAACTCAAGAGCTAAAGTCGTGTAAGTTTACATCCCGAGAATATATTTTCATTTCAATAGGGCGCTTTATTTACAAATATTATTTATGTTCAAATGTGTGGCGAGGCTTTTTGTTGCCTGTACGCCTGTAAAATGCCCCTTAAGTAGAGCCGTGGGCTGTGCATACAATGCCCTGGTACTCACTCTCATTGAACGGATAGTTGCAGTTTTAATTTTTGGAAATCTTTGTTTTGAACTTAAAATGATTGTAATTTTATTTACTTGTGATTTGTATCGTATTATTATTATTATTATTTANAAATATCTTTTAAGTATGCTGCAACTACCGATTAAATGAGCACCGTTGGGAACCACAGGAAACCAACGGTCAGAACTCGAATATATACAATTAATATAAACATATTTACAAACGATACTTAAATAAGAGAAATATGGTAACCCTGTTTGGGACGGTATGTAATGTTTCTCCCGAAAAAGTAATCCGTATTAAACATTATATTATATATAATAAGTATTAAACAATATATAGCACTCACCAATACGATACGGCATTCGGGCACCAAACTTTCATTAGCACACGAAGATGGCACGCTCTAGTTGCAATACGTCACTCACCTGAAAGAAAAGATAAAATACTTGAAACATACTAGAATACAAAATATAACTCAATCACAGACATAGTATATTTACAATACATCCACAATGAATCAATAAGAACGTTGTTTGTGCTATCAGGTACAGAAATTTTAAATCCGCAGTGATCGGAATTGCTGGAATGGTAGAACCTTGTTTGCTTCGGAAGAGTAAATTAGTTTGTCCTTCACGTTATTTGAAAACTTTCACTTTGATGTCTTCATTTTTTAATTTTTTGCGTGTTAGTGAGTCAAGTTAACAATTTGTCAAAAGAAGTATAAAATTTTTAAAGAGTCGTGAATAGGATTTTAAACATGACCATCTAAACGAATACTGACTCATTGAGACATTCCTTCCTTCACTCGAAGTGACTAATCTCTTTCCATTGGTGGATAAAAAGTATTTTATTTGGGAAAAAGGACGTCTATTGGAGGGAAAGTAGAAGCTGAGTGGAAGCAAAAGATAAAATGTGAACAACGAGAAACGCTAAAAAAAATTGGAACTCGAGGAAAGAATTGATAGCACATACCTGGCTAATGTGGAACGTCCCTTTGGTTGGCGGAATACGAAATTCTAGCATGAAAATTATTATTATTATTATTATACGAATTTATTCCTTTTCAAAAATATGTACAATAAACTTATAAAATATTAATCGAAAACATTAACTGAACCAAAACAACATGTGTTTTATCAAAACAATATATCAGAGTCGAGCGAAAGCAAAATCCTTTCGAGAAAAAAAGTAGAGAGAAACCGTGACGTCTGGAATTAATTAATGAACTAAAAAATATGAAAAAACATCGAGTAGAATACTTCTTCCTAATAATCAAATTAACTTAAAAATAATTGTTTTTAACTAAAAATTAAGAAAATAGCACACGGTGAAAAGAAATGCTACTCATGCAGACGAGGAAAGCAACCTTCAACATATCAATCAGTACACATTAAAGAAAAAGTGATGAGCAATTCAAGCAGTTGTGATTTATAAGAATTATTTAGGAGTAACTAGCGACCCACCCCAGGTTCGGTCGGGTGTTTTTGTGGCGATGCACTTTAACTTCCCTTTTTTACTATTCTAAAAAATGAAGAAAAGTCTAAGATGATTGCCTGGTCCTGCCGAGGCGACACACGTCGATGGCGAATGCTTGGAAAATCTATTTGTCCAAATTTTAGGATTTAAGGGTAGTTTTCATCTTTATTAAATGCACAAAGCACAGAATGCATTCCATTAGATTAGGGTTCTTTTCCTACATCAATTATTCTCTTTAGTTGAAGTTTTTGTACACGTCTATTTTCAATATCTTTTTTTTTTTTTTTTTTATAATTTAAGTTCACCTCTGTAGATTCACATATGTTCTGTGGCCTTTTTTGAGGCGAACAATACCGCTATTCATAGTTTTCACCTGCCTCTGACCGTTTAGGCACCGGAAGCGAAGATTGATTTCCCCCTTCGATTTGATTACCTATTATCGTTCTTACGTTTCACACGTGATACCAAAGGTAAAATAAAGGTATACACACAAACCTTGTTAGAGAACTGAATGTATGAATTTAAAAAAGAATCTGAGGAATGGCGCAGGAGCGTGTAAAGGACATACAATCAAACAACCAAAAATTCTATTTTACGTATCAGATATTACAGTCAATGCATTTGAACTCCAATAAATAGCGACTCATTTATCCCCGACGATCTAGATTCACCATAGGACGAGCCTACATACGTGCAAGACTGATATGAATCGCCTGCACCCCCTTCTACCACTTCCCGTTCCATTCCATTTGGACTGTTCTCTCAACTGTTACGCAAGCGGGTGAGGGTGATAGGTGATATCCGGTTCTGGGCGTTGCAACTCCTGTGCCACATCGAGTAGTCCGTTGTAACATTCAATTACTAAAAACCCTCTTCCGCCTCGAAAAGGAAGCAATTAACTGGTAATCATGATTACAAATCAATTAGGAGAAAATTAGATAATGAATTAATCAGATATTTTTAATTACACTTACTTATACGACAAAAATACAATGTTTCACACCAAGGAAATACATACGAAACTCTTGCAAGAAGGTAATTAAGTGAAACCGTTGAAGCACGAATTGACTTTTGAGGAATGCAACACTTGAACTTCTCTTGAGGAATACCGAGAAAACAATAAAGAATCTTTTAGCACAATGCTTATTTCTCATCGTGCTTTCATACCACTTCTGACTTTGGTCTCGGTTCAAATGGCGTAGTGGTTAGCACCCCCGCGATCAATGCAGGATCCCGGGTTCGATTCCCGGCTCGTCAGCTGACCCAAAGTTATCAAACGTTGTTTAATCAGAAGTTTCACTTAAAGATAATCTTTAGTAAATTCACCAGATATGTAACCACAACGGTCAATGGTATCATTTCTTGACACGTGTGAACTATGTAATTCCCACCATCCACTTCGTATTTTTGTTAGCCTATCATTCAAACAAACAAATTCTTGAAAGTACGAGAAAAATACACAGAGGTAATAAGTAGAGAGACTTATGGCCTCAAAGCCAGGAAATAAAATATATTACTACATTGGTCTACATGAAACGTTATTCAGCATTGTCTTAATCTGGTGTAAATTTGCACGTGTCTCATTTACATGAAGTATATTCGGATAGAGCAATGAAAAGAAAAATCATTAGAAAATATTATAAAATGCAATGAAAAGTAAAGTCTTAATGAAGGGTGCCCATGAACAAGCGTTTGCCTGGTCAGTATCAGCGCGTACAGGAGGTGGTGGTGGTACACTAAACAGACGCACGACAACCTTACACATTTTTTTATTATTATTATTGTAGTAATAGTAAATGGGAAACGTAGCGTGTCATTGAAGCTTAACTACATGGGGTGTTTGGAGGTGGGTGGTAAGAGGCTACTGCTAGTAGATGGGTTTACCACCAATGTGGCCCACGTCGAGGGGTTAGTTGAAGTAGATAGTAATATTGAGAGTTATTGATGCTAGGGTTATTAGGTTGATAGAGGAAGGTGCATTCGCATTTAACAGCTATATATGACCCCCCAGGGGACTTACATCTAGTAAGTACGTGTTTGGCGAGCACGGGGCCCCGAGCTGAGTCTGGCATTACTTCCACTTACTTGTGCGAGGCTCCTTCCTTTCTCTTTCCTGACCTTCCTCGGTCACCTCTTGTTCTTTTCGATCCCGACGCTAATAAGGCTAGGGTATCTTTCATTTTCCTCATTCTTCTAATTTTTTGTCCCCCCTCCATTTGATGTATGTTGCGAGATATGTTTTGGTGTGTTGTAGATCAGGAAGGTTTTTAGTGGGTAGGGTTGAATCATTCGACGAGTCCCACACGCGGGGAGAGTCATGTTGGCTCTCCCTAGTGCGTGGCTGCATTTTCCCTATCTGTACGAGTTTTTGGGGCTCCAATGACCTTTGATGTCGACATGAGCCGTAAAGCCCCACAAAAAAAGCTATATATGAACTGGGACAATGAGGTGAAGAGCTTCAAATTTGTACTGGCCCCACCGGGAATTGAACCCGGAGTGAGCAAGCATACTAACCCCTGAGCTACCGGAGGGCCGTACACGTCGTTTCTTCAACATTCCGTCTTTTCCTCGCCCTCAGTTCCCTTCTCCCCGAACCAGATCATTCGGAGCAGAAGCACCTTCTATTGCCAAAGTAAGCCATTGGTAAGCATTCGGAGCAGAAGCACATGCTTACCAATGGACCCGCCGGGAGCAGGTACTCCGGAAGGTGAGGTCAATATGCGCCGTCGCCGCCGAGACCCCGTCTCCCCACGCCATGGCTCCCGGATATTAAACGCGGGGCTCACGTGAGCAGAGAGAGGCCTTATTGCTCCAAGCTCTGAATCCCTTCTCCACGGAAACGGCGAAAGCAAATCGATAGCTTCAGTTATTCGCAAAACGTACGAGACGACGATGTGCCGTCCACGAGATCTATTTCATTAATCACAAGGAGATGAATAAAGTGGGAACCTTAAATCTTTGCTGTCGATAAAGCGGTCACAAACTGCGTATGAGCACGTGGAGGACAATAAACTAAGTTACTCTCTAGAAACAAGCAAAGGACCATCCTATCAATTCAGATCAAGGGACCTAAGGCGGAGGCGGATTTCACATTTCAACATACCTCTAAGAATAAAAAACTAAATCTGAGAACAATTGAAAAAAAAAATCTTTAAAAAAAATTCCAGACAAAATAGGACAATCATTAGGTATATTGCAAAAACTGTATTTCAAAAATAATATTATTAATATATTGTTGTTCTATTATTAGTATTAATGATTTTTGACAATAAATTTGTTACTTTATTTATTTATATTCCAAAATGAATTAATTTCTATTCTCGAACCCAGTGGTTAAAAGATCAGCGCGCTAACCACTTGATTGAGTGGAAAAGTAAATAGCCTTATTATCATTCAGTGTAAAATCTTAAGTGGAAATCATACTTTCTCGGCGAGTAGGATTGCGACGTGCCACATAATTCATAAAGATTGAAATAAAATTGAGCTACAAAACCAGTCATAGAAATTGGTATGTACTAACATACAAAATCCTTTGAAATTTTCGTAAGTCATCAAATCGCTTGTTTATATTGATAAATCTTTCTCGATATCATCATTCTTCCTGGGTGTATTTTCCCCACATCTTGTTACCAAAATTCATGTCGCATTTTGCCAGAATATTCTGCTAAAGCTAAATTTAAGGTAGGACGAGCACTCCAAGTTAGTTAAATCGCACAGAGATAAATTACTTTTCTGCATTATTATTTTAATTGTTTTGAAACAACAATATGAATAATAACGAAGAAAAAAAGATGATTTAATTTGTGCGTATCAGTTAATAGTGTAGCACAAAACAATATTCAGAAACTCGTTTGATATGCAGAGGACGTACAACCATGGAGAGCAACGGTTTCGTCATTTATGCCTCGTCTGACCTCGGAAAAACATTAAATATCTTCCTTAAATGATCTTGAAATAAAAATAACGTAAAATAACACTACGGAAAATTTACCGCAAATCAAAGAATCTTTCATCACTTTCGTGATATAAAAGTTGGTCATTTTTTGAAAATAAGTGTTTTCTCCGTAAGACGTAATGTATTATATCATCAAATATAATTGCTATTACTTCACTTAAATGGTCGACGAGGTATGTTTTTCAAATTGAAATTATAGTATATTCTTTATGTATATCTGTATATTTATGCTGATTTCAGTGATTTAATTCCTTCTACGCCAGAACTACCCTAAGTCCTGGTAAATATTAAGCACTCTGCAAATTCACCCGTTTTCCGCAGTTCTGGAAAGATGGCGCAATTACAATCATATTGACATTCTATTAGTTTTATCTTATCTCAGCTAACTTTTTATCTTATCTAGGAACTTATGCAAAAAAATTTGAATTCGCCTCTGCCTTAGGGCCCTTGATCGGAATTGATGGGATGGTCCCTTGCTTGCTTCCGGAGAATAAATTAGTTTATTGTCCTCCACGTGGTCAAACGCAGTTTGTACTGTTTTTTGACAATAAATTTATTATTTATTATTATGTTTCTCGCAGTGAAAGAGATCTTTGAACTTCACGCGTGCAGATGACGTTCGAAATTAAAAATTGATAAAATTCTACAAATCGTTACGCGGTAGTTAAAACATTCATGAAATATGATTGATTCCAAAAGTAGGTCGCTGCTATATGCTACAAATAGTCACTAAACAATCGACACTTTCGTAATATGACGCGTGGTTCATTATTGTCATAAATCATAACAATACGTTGTCGAACTCCCCTAGGAGAACGGATTCTGGTGTCCATCATGAGCAGTTCCATATCAAGTACATCGACTGGTCTAAAAACCTGTTCAAAATTATTTCATGGGATTCTTTTTCTAACTGGAAAAACACGCAAATTTTCAGCCCTCAATGGCGATTTTTCATAGCAGATTTTCCTTTGTATCACATTACAAGAAGAAACATTCGAATATTTGTTCTTGTCGATTTTAAAATACACTTTTCCCATTGGGAATCCGATTGCAAGAAATCCAAATATGCAGATACGTTTCCCATCGGAGGTAAAAACTCGAGAAGAAATTTCTCATATTTTGAACTAAAATATCTGGA
The DNA here is from genome assembly GCA_002313205.1 of Laupala kohalensis. NCBI lineage: Eukaryota > Metazoa > Arthropoda > Insecta > Orthoptera > Trigonidiidae > Laupala > Laupala kohalensis. Next base: position 30,143 of record NNCF01127679.1, read on the forward strand.
AATCACTTCTATCTTCATCTCAAATATTGTTTACTTTAATATCACTTCCTTCCACTTCTCATTGTATCGCCAACGTATTTGGATACAACTTGAATTCGTAATTTAAGTTGGCAATTCGTGTTCGGCAGTCACACTGCATCATTTTCGGCAAAGTCACACGACCTGGAGTGTAGCTTTTGAATGCAGTTGACGGCGGGGCGCTGCGACCTTGGGTGAGAGCCTCGCTGTATCATCGTGCAGTCTTTACTCCCACATTGTTCGCCAGCGACAGACGCATGTGTGGGCGTCAAAGGAGACGCGAAATAACGAAACAACAACAAAACACACACACACGACATGTGAAATGCATCCGTGTCTTGCGAAATGCGCCTTCGTTATTTGCTTCGCTCTGTGTTGTGATGCACAAAGTGTATAATTATACATTTATAATAAATTTATAGTCAAAAAAACAGTACAAACTGCGTATGATCACATGGAGGACAATTAAATTATTCACTCTCATGGGACCATCCCATCAATTCCGATCAAGGGCCCTAAGGCAGAGGCGGATTCAAAAATTTCAGCAAAAGTTCCTAGATAAGATAAAAAGTTAGCTGCGAGTTATAATAC